>JTDE01021989.1:0-17887 GCA_014338405.1 Paragonimus skrjabini miyazakii | reverse complement strand
CTGAGTTGAACGCAGTCAATTCTTGCTTTTGGATGATGAATGTGTACAGGGAGTCGAACTCCAGCTGAAAAACATGTGAGACGTAGAACAGCTCCACGATAAATCAAGGATTATTTACTTAGGCTTCAGTGAATCCATTTTTTACGGCAGCAGTAAAAATAATAGTAATAATGGATGATAAACTGGTTTGAGTACGTATTTCGGTCACAAGTGAAGTTGTAAATAAATATGACTGCAAAGTGTGTGATTCTAAACCACAATGGAAATATCTCGTTTTGATAAATCGACCTATGAAAACTAGAGTGAACAGAAGTGGATTCTAATAACTATTACTGGTCGGCAAAACTAAACACCACTTGGATCCGCCGGATGTAGACTGTCCGGATTCGGTATTTGCTATCTGTACAAATTACCGTAGATCGAACAATCGAAGCTGACAAAATACAGTTCGGAAGCGAATAAAAACGAAAACTGGATAGTGATACAATGATTATCATCATCAGCAGCAGTAAACATTCGCCGAAGAAAGTTCGATTAGTAGGGCGACTATGAAAACATATCAATCAGCAGAATCGCCAATTGATTGCAATCACGCTGAGGTTGCAGTTGTTTTCAGGATGTCAAAAAGGAATATGAATATACGAGCGAACAGGAACGTAGAGTTAGCCAGTCGTCTGATACAAAAACAAAAACTATGTATAGTTCAACAGTGATACTTATCCACAATGAGCAGTCGTTTGTGACAATGGAACAGAAGAGAAACCGAAGTGGTTGGGATTCTTTTCAAAATCAGGAATAAAACCAACAGAATGGAAAACTTCAATTAAACCATTAAAAAGAGGACGGACTAGTAGATGCTTTCTCGGGACAGATTTTTTATGTCCTTAAACACACATATATATATAATAAAACGAGTGCTGGTTATTTAGAAGTCACCTAACGTATCACATTGGCTAACTGATATTACTTCCATCGAAAAAGGATAGAACGTTGCTAAAGACAACTGCTGCACTGCTGAAAAATATGGTATGCCACTTACATAACTACCAATGATCATGCATCCATCAGAGACCCTGATGTATTCAATTAGTAGACTCGGGAAGAGCAGGAAAATGAGACACGTTCATCGACCTTTCAGTGTAATTACTACTTACTTTACAGTAAGTCACGATTTGATAGGAATATCCTGGAAACACCTGCCAATCCGCAACGTTTTTAATAAAATTAGCAAGAGCATTCGAATGTCACCACAATGAATGATCATGCTCTAACAACAACGTCAAACAACCAATCTGATACAATTCCTATTGTCACAGAGAAGGCAATGGGATTGGAAGACATCACGAAACCAAAAACGCCGATTTGAACTTATTATAAAGTACAATATCGAGCCGGTCTTTAACGTAGTTTGAGTATGAATAGCGCCAAACTAGTTGCGTTCAAATTCCAACAAAACTATGAGGAGAGTTTAGCAAATTACCATTACCTATGGCAGTCACAAAGATTACGTTTTCCACTAAAACAGTCTACAACTGAGGCAGGATATGAAAGTAGTCTCATATGTAGTCCCTAAAATTAATGAAACCGAGGCCCTATTGGAGAAGCTAGCAAAAATAGACGGTTAAAATCTGCATAACGTTGGGTAGCCATAAAAATCACTCCCAGTGATGACAGATACATTTTTTTTCGAATTGGCTGAAATGGAAATCTCCCGGAGCTTGTAATATACAACCGAATATAATAAGCGGAGTGGTACACAAGAGAGCATAGCCAAAAACAGGATAACATTCATGCGGTGGTGCGTACGCGTTAGATAACAGTGAATGGAACAAAATTAGCAATCACAAAAATACTAGAATGAACACATCGATTAGGAATGCGGTATAACCGAGTACACGCCGTATCAACGAAGCTATACACAAGATGCATCAAGAACCAATACGCCGAAACAAAAAACGAGGCCTGTCAACATGCAGTGACCGTAAATAGAGCATAAAGAATTAGCAGTTGTGACAGTGAGACAACACAGTACAGGATAGTCAATGTGTCATTACCTCAAGTTTATCCAACCATGATTGCGCATCAAGTTTCTGATCACGAAGGATGGTAGCCAAAATGAACGAGAGTAAGTAAGATATAACGCAGGTAAGAAGTCCAATACGAAAGAAACCTCAATTCTAGGGAGGCATGAGCACGCAAGAAACATAACAAAAAACGATTCATATAATCGTACAGCGAAAGAAAAGTCTGGTACAAACGGATGTTTGCTTGATGCACCCTCAATGTACTAACCATCATATCCGAACTTTGTAAAATCGTCATATATATGTTGTCAGGCCGAATTACTGACATTGCATCTAGTCTCTAAAAACTTGGCGTCATACACAAATACTCTACGGTGAAACAAAGGAATGAGCATATAAGTTACAGATAATTTTGCGCAAGCGAAGCGCAACAAGCTTATTTCTCGTGCATAACACCGTGTTCAAACCACTGTACTCATATTACATGTTAATGATGTCGTAATATTTCCGTAAAAAATTAGCAAGTGAACGGAAAAATACTTTTCCGAGCGGTCCATCGGGAGAACACACTAGACGTTACTTCTGTTTCCTCTTAGAACTTCAATGAACCATCCCAATATGTTCTTCACAAATGAACAAATGATAGCACAATCGTACTGAGGCATCGTTCAACTCCAATGTGCGGCTGTAAACCATAACATCTATGTAAAATGGATGGGCAAGTATGCCCGTGTACCTCGATCACGGTAACGGTGCTTGCTTCCTGAATGGTTTGCGAGGTTTGGGTGCACCAGCTATTAGGATTTTCGAAGCGATAACTGCTAAGCTTGATTAAAAGGCAGGTATGATACTTAAGCTTCAGCGACAACACAGTCAGTTTTCGAAGGGCTGCGTTTATAGGCCAACTGTAGGGACTGTATTAGCGTGCGACGGCGAAAATTGCCTTCTCAGGATAGAAGACGTGAAACGTCTCCAGGCATTTGACCAGCGATGTTTGCGTTCGATCGATCGCAATGGGTGGCCCCAACGAGTAAGCAACGAACAGGTTAAGAAGCGGGTATTTAGTAGTGACTGTCACGCGAGTTCATCCTTTGTTCAATCCTTACATTTGCACAGATACAGATGGTTAGGCCATATACTAAGGATGCCAGCTAGTCGTCTGTCACACCAAACACTTCTTGCCAACGCTTCGGCCGATTGACATAAGGTGTGAGGTGGACACATGATGACCTAGTGTAAACATATGAAATCGTCTACGAAGGGGTTGGTCACTGTATGTGTGCTCCGTCTTCCGTAGTGAGGACCTTGTGACTCACAGAGTTGATGGCTGTAGACGCTAGGTGAAATGGCGGATAACTGAGCTCAGTGGTGTGAATGTTGTCGTTGCGTGGCCGAGTTGTCTGTTAAATGAGTGCGTTCAATGGCGCAGGGCAAGAAAGCTGTCTTGCTGATGACGCCATACTTTTACTTACAGCTCAGTTGCTTGTTTGCAAGATGCAGATATCTTGATGCTGAATGTTTGAATACAGATGTAGCTATTTTTGGTAGTTAGGTTCTTTTCTGTTTTGCTCTTTCCTGGCCAGGGCTTTGTTTTTTACTTATGATCGTTTGGGGGTTAAACATTGGTGAGAACCACTAATATAGTGCCGTCTGTGATCATGAGGATGACAGCGAGTTCTACGTGGTGACCGACGCTCTTCATTCAATGATATTTTTATTTTAATTGCGTCAAACGTTGTGGTCACATTTGATGGGAATAAAACGGTGCCTTCGACAAACGAGAGTGGCCTACACAGACCCACTTTCGTATTCTAAGCAGTTCGATGCACAAGAGGGGGAGAGCGTATTCCCAGTCCTTCGAAAGGGCAATAAAGGAGTTTCATACAATGTCGGGCCCCCACTGGCACGTTGGTGCTTTATCGACCACTCTCTGCACACGTTTTGGCTCCGAATTGGAAGTAATCAAAGTCACCATAAGTTTATCATTTGTACCTATTGGTCAGGGTTGGTTAGTTTTTGGTCACTAAACAGGAGCTCTTAAAAAGTAATCACAATCATGCTATCCTAAATGACTAGCATTTGCTAATTTTATGGTAGCGTTTGAAAAAGACAACGTAAGTAACCGCAATTATCAGTCGATGGGCTGCGCGTACGTTTTTAGAAAAAGTGGAATACCGAAAAACAATTAGCGTCAAACTAATAAATGGACCAACCGGTGTTCATTAAGCAACCGATTGCCCACCTATCTGACAAGTGAGTGCGGACAGATCTACACACAGGCAACAGTGGGGTCGCACAACACGCACGTAGAGTATTGACAATGACCCGTGAACAGTTAAGGCTAATTGGCAATTCGAAGGAAGACATGATTTAGTGCGTACACACATAACCAGGCTATTATTCGGGAAGTTACTGCTATCGCTCAGATCAACAACGCTTTGTTTGCAAATGTAGTACGGTGTTGCGAACATATGTGATAAGCACTGGACAAACACGCGTGTTCACACGACAGAGAACGCACGAAAACAATAAATGTCAGCAATTCTGTTGAACCTGTCACCGGTCTATCGGTACACCAATGATTCAACTGGGTAGGTGGACGTTTCGGTCGTCATCGCCCAAGCCGCTGTGTGTCAATCAAGTCTTTTTTGAGTGATTAACCAATAGTCATCTGATGAATATCACCACAGCTGAAGGTAGGACTAATACATTCAGGTTAGTGGATCGGTCGCAACCATCAAGCGTAGGCGTCATGGCCGTCAAAAACAGCAACCCGCTGCAGACCCACTCTGGATTATGTGACCTACGTGTGAGTCAAGTCAAACGAATAACCCCATATGAGTGGCGTGAGGATCAGCTGGCTGCGGTACTGGAAGTACAATGTGATTGACGGTAGATGAGCCATAACCAATCGCATCTGTGTGCTCTCAATGAACGAGATAACTCTGTACACTGGAAGTACGAGAATAAGTCAACCAGTGATTTACAATAAACCGTCTGAAAAAAAAAGAAACCAACAGCTAGATGCGAAACATCTATCTACTTCATGTTACTAACATTTTCTGAGTGGTATCTGTTGATCAATCGAACAAACCACCGCTTATAATTCGTTTCAGCCAGCGCCAGTTCTTGCGGACCACCCGACACATGATAAGTTAGTACTGTCCAGAACACGAATTTTGATTTTTGGTTGTTCTGTACAAACCTCTGAACTTTGGACTACTTCACCGTGGATCGCAGTGTTGCTCACTCACTTACCTAACCCAATTAAAAAACTTAGCAGTATAATAATACAATCAAATTCCACATACTTACACTGGTCTCCACAATCGTACGGATTATTCCGCTGGTCTCAGCGAAAAACAAACAATAGACTCAGGTTTCGCTCTGGTTGAGGCCAGTTAGTAATGCATATATTGGCTACGATTGGAATGTGAACCCCTGCTACGATCGCACGTGAAGGAGAAAGCTGCAACCAGCTGAATTCCGTTCAGTTTACACCAGCTAAGGTGAACTAGCTTCGTCCAATCACTGTAACTAACATATCTGTCTTCTTGTGCTATACAAGCTTACCAATCCCCGTCCGTTAGCCCACACAGGTGCAAACCAGGTGTGCAATCTTGTTCGCTATTGCCAAATGGAGCATGGAGCAGACCTACAACAACACCATCGGGCATCTTAAATTGACATCGAATCAAGAAACATATTAGGACACGTAGAGGTTATATTAAGATGACTTAAACTGGAAAAGTAAAGGTTAACTGAGGAAATATACACCAAGTCAAATGTACTTATCACCGACGATTTTAGATCCAGTGGATGTCGTTGTGAAGGGTCCAGGGCTCTCGGAAAACAAGTAGAAATTATGATACTGCATGAAACAAATAAAGCGGGGATGACCGACAAAACCTTCGGACGTCCTACCTGCATCCACTAACTTTATGACAAACCGGAATAAGATGAGATGAGGACTGATGACCAAACATTTGTGATTTCACTTTTTTCCATTGATGCTTATCTTACAGGAACAACGAATAAGGGGTTATGGGTGTGTAAACCACGGTTATCAGCTAGATCTGTTAACATTATTTTTAGAGGCAACAGGCCTTGTCACTTGAAAACAACGAACCATTTGTTGGGCAACGTCTCAAATCAGACAAGCCTTTGAAAATCAAGCTGTGACAGTGTGTACACCTTTAGAACTGACAACCGGAGGCATTTTGTGTAATCGGTTAGATCAGAGAGCCTGGACATGCATCCCCGTTCCAAAAAGTGGCAGCAAATCATAAACCATACATGTGATGTCTATTGCCATACTTTTACAACTTATGACAATCAACAAAATAGGTCGAGTGAAAACTATCAAAAATAAAGATAAATTATATATTTTAAACCTAATCCAATGTAGTTTCTACGGCATGGGGCCGAGGATGTTCTACATACCATTTATCAAAGTTAGGGAAATGGGCCTGTGCACATACACACATCGGAGGAACACCGACCGGTCAATGTGGAGGGAGAGATGAAGAAACCTGAAGTTGAATTCATCATACGTAGTTCACAAGTTCAAGCCCGAAGAGTTCAGCATAAGTAACTCTGCATTGTCGACGTCCGTCTGTCCCACCATTCACACACCTTTATCAATTGACTAACATGCAAAAGTTAACCGGGCGTGAGAAACCCAAACTTAATGCGATAGGCACTACCCGGTCGCAGAATACATCACCAGATTGGCAACTGAAGCTTATACCGATCGGATGTCGCAAAGACCAACATGCACCCGGTGATGGGCGGACTAAAGACAGACACCGGACAGGGTTATTATGATCCATCCAAACAGCCAACAAACACTCATTAAAATGTACCTGAACATAGTGCTGTGTCGCACACAGGTTTCATTATCACCTACACCGTACTGACTCGCCGCTGTTCCTCGGACAGGCGTATGTGCACAAGTTCACATGCACACTTAAATCTCTAACATTGGCAAATGATCGATACTACCCTGTGTCAGCACAACACTTCACTTTTCTATTTTCCGCATCATAATTCCGGTAAAGCGGTTACGTATGGTTAGCAATGTGAACCGGATAACTGGGACGGTGTGTGCGTAGGATCCTGTACCCTTCTCAGAACAAATTGGATAGTATTAATTGTTATTAACTTAGTGGCTGTTGGTTACCTGCCGATATCGAAAAACAACAGACAGATGTTGATTCCGTCACTTCATGACTATGCGTAGAAACCATTTTGATAATCCTTTAGAATGGCTTTAGTCGTACTTCTTAAAGATGTTGTTACAAATAAATTAGAAAATAACTTATATGAACCTGTAAAACCATTGAAAAGGGAAACAATTGTAGCTATTTTATGGTTATTTCATGGCAGTTTATGTTAGCATGATCAACAGCTCACGCAGGTCACTCCTTAAAGTATTTCGTGCTCTGCTGAAGGTCGATCAAATGGTTCTGTATATCACATTCAGATAAAGTACCCGAGAAGACTCTTCCGTCGAATTATTGAAACTGTGATGAAGAAAAGATTTCGATCATTATAACAGTGCATTTATCTACTACACATTTAAATATATTGATTTTAACGCCAGAGCCCTTTCTTGATAGTGAAACCCGACCTATACTGTTACCTTGGTGAGGTGATCGGGCTTGTGGGCTGTTTTGATCCCGCGGTCTATGCCGACTAGGACTCCGGTCTTTCCAGGTGCAACCTTGTCAGACAGGTCAAAGAAGGGGCAGTCAGACGAAAAGCAGTTACACTCATAGGATTGTGTATCGCACCATTGACCGCGTAAGAGTGTTTAGGTAGTGAGACACGATTCCTATGCACATACAGCAGAACTAATTTTATAGTTGAGGCACTGCTGTCTTCCGTATCAGGAAGAAGAGGGTTAGAAAAGGTACCCTTAAACATAGAGCACTCTGAACACCCAACGGTTGATTGTGACTGCTGGCGTATTATCCAATACGGTCGAAAAACATTTGTTACCTCTCAAAAGCCTGATGTGGCTTCGAGTACATCCACTGCGTGATTCAGTGCTCAGAGTCAGAAATAAATGTCATTCACTGCGCCCTCGGGCTGAGCAAGCCCTTCACTGACAAGTGAGTCATATTCTTGAATCATTGGCTCGGGGTAAGGTCCCCCAAAAAAACCTGTATCCTGTTGTCTCGCAGGTCAGACTGCTGAGTCCGAGATTCGCGGTTGGGTCCTTCAAGTCAACCCCCTTCCGCGGCATAAACGACCGGGAAGTATCAGAAGTTATCGTTCTCTCAACAGTGACATTACTAACCGATCTCAACTTTCTCCTACTGTTTTATCCCCGATTCCTTCTGCCTTCCATGTCTTCGGGCGATAATTGTTTTCTGAGGCCAAGACAACTGGTAAACATTGGCGCCTTCAATGTCCGCACTCTCCGACAAGTCGGTCAGCAAGCTGCTCTGGCAAGTACTCTCTCAAGTCTCGAGCTTGATGTGTGCTGTGTCGGAGACGTGAGTCTACGATTCTAGCACAATTATCCGTTTGAACTCACCCCTAGATAACTGTCGATCCAAGCGCTTCTATCTCAGGGTTTCTGGTGACGCTGAAGCTGAATCTCTCGGCCAAGCTGGAGTGGGAATCACACTGAGTTCCAGAGCGGAGAAATGCTTGCTCGATTGGATCCCAGTGTACAGTTGCACGTGCGCTGTCAGACACAATACGTCGGTTAAAGTCTGTCGACGCGAATCAGACAGGCGTTGCGTATTCATTATATCGGCGCACGCTCCAACGGACGTCTCTTCGGATGCTATCAAGGATGCTGTCGTTGACCTTCTGAGGTAAACTAAACACTCAGACATCATCATACTAGGGGGCGATTTGAATGCTCAGCTTGGTCGTCTTTCTTCGAATGAGAAGCGGCTGGGAGGTATACCTGGTGTCATTTGCAACGACTAAGAAAGAACAAAACTTCGACTCATTCTTTGCGACTGCCAGACGGGGAGACTTCATCTTAGGGTCAACTAACACATCTGAATGGCTGACTGCCCCAAGCGGTGCGCAACAAGAGTCAGTGTTTGAGCCGTTGGTTTTGGTTTTCATCAATGACCAGTTGCGGTCGTCTGTCCTAGTCTTCGCTGATGACACGAAGGTATGATGACGGTCTCTTCAGATGAGGACGATGAAATATTGCAACAGGACTTGCAGACGATTTTAGTATGAACAGTTCAATGGAGCTTGCCTGTAAACCCACAAAAATGCTCCTTCACGCACCCGATAAATATCAGGGATGTCAAGGCATATTATGTTAGAGGTGAGTTGTTAACACAGTGTAATACCAAACGTGACCTGTGTTAAAGCTAGGAAGGTGCATGGGGCTTGCTAAGGTGTCCATGGACGCCTTCTGCTTACTCTTCTCATCCAATGTTCGTCCGAGACTGGAGTACCGCCACGCCGCAGTGTTCTCCTGTATGCAAAGTGAAGTATCTCAGCAGGAATGAGTACAGAAAGCAGCCACGCGTATGGTTGTAGGGATGAAAGGTTTCTTTTAAAACCGGCAGCTAGAGTATCCGAACATGTACCGAAGGAGCTGTTCAGTTGCGACAGCACTGGATTTCCGTCACGTCGATAAACCTCATGAACAAGCGTTGTTCGATCCCACCTGGTTCTGAATATGATGACGACTGTCGAAAACTTAAACACAAGCTGACTAAAAGCTTGCGCAAAGACCATGAGCAATACTTAGTCGAACAATCGAAAGAGATGGAAAAAGCCTTTTTATCTGGGAATAGCACAAGGCTTTCTTCCCTGATCCGTCGTTGCACTGGCCGTCAAGTCGGTGTGAGACCATAAGCGAAAAAGATAGTTCACTTATTACCAGTCAATCGCGCCGACTTGACAGGTGGGCTGAACATTTTGAAGGACAGTTCAGCTGGCCTCAACCAGATCATGTGGACGATGGGACCCAACTGGCCAGTTATTGCATTCCAGACGGTCCTCCGTCAGATGCAGAAGTGGTCCTGGGGCTCAAGTTATTGAAGTGTGATGAGGCTGCTGGATTAGCTCTCCTCTCTCCCTCTCTTCTCAAGGATGGTAGAGAGAGATTGATATCAGAACTGCCAAAACTTCTACAGACGATCTGGGAGACTAAAGAGGTACCTCGTGATTGGTGCCTATCAACAGGAAGTCCCAATTTCAAAAAAGGGGCCCGAAGTCTATGTGACAACCACAGAGGCATCAGTTTGGTGTCTGTTACGTCCAAGTTACTCACTGGTCTCATTTTACGTCGGCTCACTAAGCCCAGAGAAAGTCAGATACGCCAAGAACAGGCAGGATTCATATCCGGTCTGGGGTGCGTTGACCATATTTTTACCTTGCGACGGATATTGGAACATCGGCACTCTTATGGGCAGCCGACGGTCTTGGTTTTCTTGGACCTGAAGGCTACTTTCGATTCAGTAGCTTGTAACGTTCTCTGGAGCTGTTTTCTCCGCAAGGGAGTACCAGGGAAATACGTGAATCTATTGAGATCACCGTATGCTCACACTGCAAGCAGGGTGAGAGTTTATGGACAACTGTCTCGGGCGTTCATCACTTCTAGTGGTGTTTGTCAGAGGTGTCCGATTTCCCCCTTCCTGGTCAATTTTGTCATGGAGGACATTCTGGAGGGTGCGCTTGGTGTTGGGCCTCTTCTTGGCGCTAGACTGGCTGAACTGGAGTATGTGGACGACACTGTCTTACTTAGCCCCTCTACAGAAGACATGCAGACCATGTTGGACAGGTTGAGCGACCGAGCCAGTTTGTATGGAATGCACTTGGCAACTTCAAAGTGTTGCTTCAAGACTGGGACACTTCAACTCCTATTTTCTTCATTGCAGGTAATCCGCTTGAGACTATGGACAGTTTCACATACTTGGGTAGCACTATCTCGTCAGCCTGTAATATTGCTGATGAGATACCAGCGAGGATAGCAAAGACATGAGTTGTCTGCCAAACTGCGTCATCTGTGGCATCGAAAAGACGTCCGGTTGTTGCTGAAGGAAGGGTACATAATACTTGTGTGCATTACATTTTGCTCTGGGGTTCGGAAACGTGACCTGTTCATAAGGAAGATATCAACAGGCTTGTTGTGTTTGACCATAGTTGTCTCCGCCAACTGACCCATATTAAGTGGACTGATCGCGTGAGCAATGTGGCTGTTCGCCGACGCGTATTCTGAAACGCTCGGGATACGCGATCAATTGATCAACTAGTCACGTTGCACAGCTTGCGATGGTTGAGTCACGTACTGCGCATGCCAGCTGATCGTTTAACGTTCCGGGCATTATATACAGAGACTACCAACAGTTGGGTAAACCCGCGTGATGGTCAAGCAACAACGAGGTCACGAAATATAAAGACCCTGACTGCTCCACTGAGCAAAATAGGTAGGTGTCGCCTGCCTGGATGAAATCCTCGTGATCACTCAAATCGCTGGTTAAAGATGCTATCCGAGATGGCAGTGTGTCGCAGTCAATGGCCTACCTTTATGCATACCATTTCTAGTTCTTCCGCTTAGTCTTCTTTAAATAATTTTCAAACTACTTATTAGCGTTTTCTTCCAGGATATTCCACCACACTGTTGAGGTGAGCGGCGGCCCGAGTCACAACACCTTTTGGTCAGGCTCATAGCTGTTATTATTATTATTATGAATGTGGCGAGAAGCACGAGGACAGAGTATCGATGTCCTACAGCACTAAGGAGTGTGCCCGCAATATTAACGTCAGTGCCCAACCATAGTCAATCATGTGACCCTTCCGGCAGGTGAGGTTTCAATTTCACTGACAAAAAAAATCCATACCCACAAGACGCTGTCAACATTCATACACAAAGCACATCCGCAATCTTCTGTTGCGACTGCTTTAATATTACTGTGAATAAAAAAGTACAAATGTATGGTGGGTTGTTTCAGGACATTTTGGTGAGCAACGACCCCACCTCGTAAAGAGCAAAAAAAGTACCATTCGTTGACTAGTTACGTAAGAAACCAGCGTGAAATAAATACACCCTTATGATCCTATCACGGAGTGTGCGGAACGTCCTGGATTCACAGCTACTACAAATGCTTTTGTGGAAAATTTAATATCTTGTGTTTTATCAACTCTACAAAGTAGCACCTAAAGAAGTACAGTGGTTTAACATAGAATCGTGTCCCAATAAGTGTTCACAAATGTAGGTACACCATAGAAACCCACAAGCCCAAAATGAATGAGAAATATGAAACCGTGGTTCAGGATGGATAATAGGTAACAGTAAACAATATGATTTACGTAAAGTTTCAAAACGGTCAGATATACAAGCCATTTTCAACGATTTAAATTGAAGTGACAGAAACAGCTATTGAAATTTGAACTACACAAGTGGTTGGGATAGAAACTGCATGGAATGTGGGATATTTTCTCAATCTATCGAGATTATACACGTCTGCCTGAACTTTCGGTTATGTGGAATTGTTTGTAAATTTCCTTCGTACGGTATTTCCATCTTTCTGAGATAAACACTATAAACTGGCAACTGAAAACATTAAAACACATTTTCAGCTTTGCATCTTACTTACTGATATTACGACTCAAACTGCCGTTAACCGGCAGCAAACAATGAAAAGAAAAATTACTAAGTAAAAAAGGGCATGAACAAAACCAAAAACCACGGAAAGCCACGAAGGATCAACAATCATATGGATAAAACCTCGGTGATTGTTTCACACGGCCATATTGGAGAGCGTTGCCGATCGGCTATATGATTGTACAGTTCCTAACCATGTTCAGCAAGGCGGTCAGAATTTTTACAACTTGTGACCAAGCCAACACCTGACAGTTATGACATTTCTGACGATCTTTAGCGATCACAATAAACAGCGTGCGATATAGTGAACGCTCTGTCAACGCATGAAGTTCAGCGTAGACTGCGCACTTTCATATATCTGTATTGTTATGGAACACACACGCCTGCGTTATGAAACTTTCATTTTAACAGACAAATCTGGTGTATTTGCAAAGCCAAAAATGACGGAGATTTGCAAACAAATTATCCCAAGGGCATCTCGTCAACAACATTATGCACGCTGATTATATGACACCACCAAGACAGATGACGCGGTCAACATTCTTTTGAAGATAGGGTTATGGGCAAACCAGTGTTGCAAACAATACCTTGTGATGTGAAAGTGCGAAGAGCAGATGGTATAGATCAGCTTTAGCAAAGAAGTCATCTTTCATCATATAAGGTGAGATAGTGGCTAACGGCCGTTCAGGACGGCCACAAAGAATGACTAGCGATGATGTTAAGCATGGATATGAACGGTGAGCAAAGACACATGCGTGGAGTTCCTCAAACTCATTTTCGAATGCTCACTAATTGCTTAGTTATATCAACATTTAATTTTACTTTCGGTAGTTGTCGTAACGATGGCAACTATACTTAATTGATTCAGTGTTAAATACAGATTAACTCTGAATAGAATGAATAATGTGAAGTAGTTCGAAATACGAATGAACTGGCGCACGCTGAACCTGAAACAAACTCACTTTGCGGACGTTGTCTATAATATTGGATTGCGTCGGACCGACAGTTGCGATATGCTTAGCCACTCCTTCAGTAGGAACATGGGCTATTGGAACAACAGCCGACGAGGAGTTCGGAGAAAGTGGACCGTCTACCGATGAGGATTGATTGTTCGATACGGAAGACATTGCAGCTAGTCGAAACATACTGCTAGGTAAACGACTTAGTCGGAGTGATAACTGATGGTGCATGCCTGTAGACGATTGCGAAGTGGACCCAGGACTACCTTTGGAAATCAACGAGGGTGTGGAAACCAAACCGTTCGGAGTCGTTTGGGATTCAGTAGATGGTGGACCGGGGATACGACCCCAAAGCGCATCAGACGAAGTACCACCTGTTCCGGCTGCCTCGCTGTCTACGTGCTGAGCCCAAGCCATCAGACACGGGGCTTCCAATACTGGAGCCCAGTCTTTAAGCGAGGGAACGGTGAGTCCACTGACGAGTGGAGTGTCCGGAGCAAGTGTAGCAATCACCTGGTTTGTGAACAGGGAGAATGGAGATAAGATGGAATTGAAAACCTCGAAGCGGCCCAGATGGATGCAACAGTCAAAGCCACTAATTATATTCAATTAAACTTCGGAGCGGAGTGGATGGGGGGTAAAGACGGTAAATATGAAGGACGCACTACCAAACAACCATACAGTGATCGAACGTGTCAAGCGAAAGCATGCAAAATGCGGAGGAAGTCGTTCTAATTTGCCCCGATGGACGACAGTAAACCTGACTAGACTTGTAACAGAACAATACATTTGAGCCAAATCGGCCAATGAAGAAACCTTCCTAATTCATACACGCTGAAACGAAACCACTTTTCCAAGCAACAAAAATGAGCCTAGGACGTCAAAGTCCTATCAGCTTGACTACCATTTAGTTAACGACTGAACAAAATAGATGAGCGACTTGTGGCTTACCGTTTTCCTTGCTAAGTAACACTCTGCCCACAGTTGTAACGCAGCTTCAGTAATGCGGTCGAAATTATCCGAACTAAGCTCAACTGATTCCAATGAACTCGAGGCCACAGCTTCCGTAAAACTGTCCCGATTCTGCGTCGTGCGTTTAGCTTCTGGGGAACGTAATACGATACATTCTTCCCCGGTTTCGAAATCATCTTCGCAAAACGTAGTTCTATAGTAGTTCACATTCGCACCGGATTCTTCGGTAGTGAGCTGTTCTACAGCCTCCGTTTTTGCTATCAATGTATGGGGTAGTTTCGGTCGGTATGTTAACGGACCACCAGCGACAGTGCATGGCTGTCGGCCAGATGAACCGTAAACTGGAAGTCGATCGGAGCGAACGAACTGCATTAATAGATGAATCAAACATGCTGGAAAATCGGGATCGGCATTTTCAGGATGGAATAACAAGGAGGTCGATTTGTACGACGTGGATTCAAAATCAACAGACATGTCTAGAGATTCTGTATGGGAGTGCATGACAGTGCATTGTTCCGTGGGGGGTTTGGGCTGTACTTTTGCAAACAGTTCAAGTGCTTGTTGTTGATCGTATCTGGTAAGAATGGGCCGGGAGAGTTGATACAGGACAGCACGGTTTAAACTCCGATAGACGGAATTCAAATTAAATCGCAGATGGTATTCGGTGATTGAAGACGACGAACGATCGGGCCAAATTTCAATGAGATGAATAAGAAAGCTGACCAATTTGGTCACTTCTCCAGTAAAACAACCCTGAATGGGAGATCGAAAATGTTCAAAATATTGTAATACGGAATTGTGAATAACTATACACATGCAAGACAATTAGTTCGTGGATATTGACGCCCATTTACGCAGAATGACAAAAGACAAGTATGCCCTGCATATACGGTAACCGTTCGGAGAGAAGATAATGGAAAGTCCATCTGCAGTTATCCGCTTGTCAACATCAACAATGTCGTCCATATTAAATGACTCTGTAGACGGCTACAACACTTAGTAAATATAGAGGCTTAAGTAGGATGTGACGGACAACAGACAATAACAAGTGTTTGGACAAAAATATTCGATCCTCAGGAGTCTACAAGCCAGTTTGCTTATTGAACCAATGTATAGAACACACTTGGCACTCGAGGGTGTGGAGTTAGCTTGCCTATTTCCAAGCTGACCCGTCAAACTGTTCATTAGGAAATACAATGGGAAACGTGACGATGACTACACACAACAGCTTAAAAAATCAGCACACAGTACAGTAGACTAAACGCGTATAAAAACCTGAGGAGGCTGAACGACGGTGTTTAGGCTTTGTATCGCTCTACGAATGACTGAAATGAATAGGAAGTCCATAACAGAAACATTCCATCCGAATAGCTGTAAGCCGAAAATATGCGCGCGGATACGTCAACGACTTTTTGTCTAGTCACACAGATGGGTTGGAAGTAGCATGAGAACGTGAAGCACGCATATCGGCATCACACTAGCTAAATACCAATCTGTGTGGTGTAACAGAATCGAACCAAGACAAGTGACGATTTGCCTTTGGGTAGGAATGGCCAAAACTCGACGTGGCTAGGTGTTTCGTCTAAGTACTGGGTTGCAAATCGAAACGAACAAATCATGCATTTTTGTCACCTTAAAATTGATGCAGCTACTGGTCTTCCTCCATTGGGATGGCATTTTGCCTGTGACACTGATTTGAGATAATGGCGTGCTTCGCAGACTCATGTGACACCCACTAGTTCATACAGCCAGAAAAAAAGGTGGTCGACACATCTGGCTGTACAGTTCGGACCACTTAGCAGACTGTTGTGAAACCCTAGTGCAAGGCATTAAGCATATACAACACAGTGAATGGGACAAATGGTATATAAGAAGAAAATCGACACCTACAACGAGGATGCTGAGGATTTTGATTCTCGGCGAATCAAACTACAAGCCGTGGTTTTAGGATATGAAGACAAAACAGAGGAACGTATTGCTATTACTTGCTTCCCCATCACAGGTTGGTGGTGGTCGACGGAATCCGAAACGGATTAGCTGCCAACGCGACCGAAGCCAAGAGACGTTGGGCATAATCCTAACCCCAATAGGTTTGAGCGACATCACTTGTGGTCCTAATCATAAACCCCGTATCCACTGTAAACCCATATACACAGGTACACACAAATAATGCAAGGAAAGGCCGAAATAATCAACGGATCGTCCCCTATACACCTAGCCCTGGACGTATTCTTATCAGTGTCAAACAGGATTTCAAAACACAGATGGGGAAACACATCCGAGCGAGCGAGATAATCGGATTGAGTGCTTGAACCACTACGCACCGATGCCGTCGTCTCGCTTGATAGTCAGACAATTGTAATCGAAGTGCTATGCACGGTGAACTGCAGAATACCTGAACCATCAGGCACGGGGTATTAACTCCGCCACTGTTCTCAACAATTAGAAAAGTGAGCGAAAGTCATTTGCTACGAGGTATATGGGCGCATGCCTGAAGACATTGCAATCCAACAGAAAAAGCAGGTTTATTCATCAAAATCAAGCAACAGTGCGATAAAATCTGCTAACCAGGTCAGATTTTCGGCTAACGATTAACAAACAATTTTACGATCACAATAAATGAGTTCCAGTAACACATAAGGTTACTTATCACAATCATTGAACTGAAGGTAGATATCCTGTGAACTAGACAGTGGAAAAAAGTTAAGCAAGGTCTCATCGGGTGTAGAATCGTGCTTTTGCGAAAATCGATCAACAAGCACGTTTACAGTTTCCTGTAAAGATCGGTTAAGAATGACACAAAAGGCACTTATGACCAAAACAACTGACAACAATTGGAAACCAATATCACACTGTAATTACACAGAAGTCTGTAACAGAAACATATAAGTTAAGACGTAAATACTGGTCATAAGACCATCAGAAAAATGGCTGGCTGATTACTGATAAGCCTGTCACTTGATGACAGGCTTCTTTAGCTCAGGTGGCAACACATTCTCCAGGATTAATCGCACGATCGTACGTACACAGACTGGGAAAACAACAAACAAGACCTGATAACCTGGCTAATATCGGGGTTATGGAAACAGCAGGTAGGTGAAACGATTCGTTAGCCTCTTCAGTCAAAAACTGGAACCCAGATATGCTTGACAAGGTTGAAATATAGTCATCCTAAGAACATACACAAGTATGCAACAATTTACAGAACGAACAAGGATCGTCTGAACAACTCTAAAAACACATTGTCAAGAATTCAACTACGCATCAGTGTCAAAAAACAATTCGATTTACAGGCAAAAAACAACGAACTCAATGTAAGACATCTGTAACTGATCCAC
>JTDE01021987.1:0-13312 GCA_014338405.1 Paragonimus skrjabini miyazakii | reverse complement strand
CTTCGAGTGGCCTTCGACAGGAGTGTTCGATCTTCCACTAACTCTTCATAAAAAAAGATGGGGGTATAGTCTGGAAGAGATTTGGGCAGGGTTGATGTGATATCTGTCCGTTTGGGAAGTTCGTGACAAATTTCTAATGGCTGGAAGTTGTATCGAACATAAAAGTGTCGCCATCAATGGGAATTCTGTACCTACAAGATCTTTGACATTTTACCCCCTTTTATGAAGCATCATTGCTTGTTCTTTCCTATCTTTTCTTTAAATATTTACAGTTATTATTGGTATGTTACTATCAGAAACAAACACAGCCCGATATATAGTACACACGGATACGGCGAAAAGTTAAAAACAACAACAACAACTCTAGGCTTGCTGTACTTGCCATTTCCATCAAAGAAGATAATACATAAGTGATTTACGCTGTTGGTTCACTGTCATGCAATCATAAAGAGAAGAGCGATCCTTAGCAAGGATGTGAAAAGGAAAAGAGAGGAGACCTAATTAATAAAAACAACTGCGTGCATACTCGAAAATTTAACATGATGATAAGTATAACTTTCAAATAACTGATGTCGACTGTGTCAGTCGCGAAGGCATTAATCCAGAAGACAGACCCAACAGCGATCAACACTTTGGTGAACGACTCCCTTTCTCTCTACGTCAGGTCATCATTTGTCTATTTTTCATCTTACATCAGTTGAACACAGCATCCGTAAAGTGTTCGGTGTGGCAGACGGCTACCTGGCGTCCTTAGTACATGGCCTTATCGTCCAAGTCTGTTCGAACTCAAAGATTGAACGAAAAACTCGCCTGGCACCCCATTACCGTAGGTTACCCGTTGATGCCACCCGATGTGAGCGACCAAACGCAGTCATCGATGGTCAAATGCCAGAGGACAGCTTAAGTCTTTTATCTGGAGCGGCCAATTTTTGCTGCCCTACATTACCACAGTATACACAATCGCCTTAATATACGCAATCCTTAAGTCTCAGAAAGATACCTCGTTGCTACCAGGACGTCCCAGATGAGTGAATACCGGCCTAAAACTGAAGACATCAGCTTCTAGTTCAGGCTGTATTTCTCTGCTGATGCCGATACAATCTCATAAGCAGAAAAAACCCCATAGCTGGACTATCCAATACTAAACCTACGTAAGTCTTGCAGGAGTACGTCGCACTTTGAGACTTCAAAATGCATTCCGAAATATTCAGCAGAACATGCAGCACCTTCTACTATTTGTAATCCCTCGTGATGCCCACCCTCAAACAGACACTCCACTTTAGACTCATCACGTACAGATAGTCCAAAGGGGGATCGAACCGGCTACACTTCGCGTTACGACTCAACTCTGAAGACTTCCCTGAGATCCAGTATTTGGTTGATACAAATAGTTGTATTACATGCTACAGTACCTGCTTCATAAATGGCCTGAAACTTGGGTCCAGTAGGTGTTGGGATCTTCAAGGTTAGGACTGTCAAGATTATATTCAGGGTTGATTTTGAACCTACGATTTATCGACAGCCTGGCCAGTTTCTCAAAAGCCAGAAGATTCAGTCAGTGAGGTCGTTGCGCAGTGAAAGTAAGAACAAAACGACGATGTACCAACGCATGATGAAAATCCAAGTATGTGCTCCAATAAGAACAACAGTCCTGAATAAAGCCATGCCACCTGTAACTAACACACCTATGTGATCTACTTGAGACCAGGTCTGATTCGGAGAAGGACAAGTATAACAATGACTCGCACGATGTCTAAAATTAATGCTTGCTAAAAATAGCCTGTGTTCAGCACACAGTTACAACAGCCATACCAATTATCTGGGCGACGTGAAGCCAACTTAAACCTGCTACCTAAGTGAGGCACGGTCACACCATGACCGTCGATCTGCGCGCCGATATTTCCCGCCAAAATGACAGTCAGAATTATGTGTCGGCCTAACAAAGGCGGGCAGGTCGGAATAAAAAACGTCCTTAGCAACGATACCAATAAAGTCGGTTGGAGCACAAACAAACAATAGAAAGCCTTTTGAAAATTTTGCACCTAGAACCAGTCTTAACCAATGCAAGTTTACTCATTACAGGAATCTAATCTACCAATGCAGCTGCCGCCGTCGTGCCGGGGATTATGCCTACTCCAGCTTGACCTGCAGCAGTAGCCGTGAAATCGCCCGAGGTGTATAACCAATACCGATTAGACAGAGAGGATGTTGTTGCTGTTGACTACTGTCTTGAATCTAACATGAAGCAGAAGTCAACAACCAAGAATTCCAACGTCCATGTGAGCGCGGCTTGTTGACGCATTTGTTTTAAAGCGGGAGCGCCGTAAGCGTTCTGAGAATGAGCAACAAGAGATGGAACCTGGAGGCTGGGTAGGAAAAGATTGAACTTACCGAGACAGCGTTTCTAGGATTAGCTAAACCTGTTATGAGGTCTGTAGAATAATTGCTATAAATGGTGGTCGGAAATGTCTAAAAGCATAATTAGATAGGGCGGTGGGGATGATTAGAAGTAGAATTTTTTCACTTACTCATCTTCCTACATGCAACAGATAAGGTGACTCGCTTTATAACATGAGACGGCCGAAGTAGTATGGAAATGCCAGCGTTGCGAGTATTCACGATTACAGACGCGCTGAGATATTACCAGGATGCCCGAACCTAGACATGGAAACGACTAAGGTTCTCAGCCAAGGCCTTTGGTTAAGAAGCTTGTACCGCAAGATAGCGTGGGGGGTTGGGCAGGGGATAGTGAACTTATCTTTGCACCATTTGTTTTGGAAGAAAATGCGAACCTTTTTCCAACTTCTAGCTTGGGCAACCCGGATAGTGCAAACCGTGAAATTTCCATCTAGCGGTCTGCCTGACACAGGTAACTGTTGGTGCAAACATATCGTCCAGATTAGCTTAATAGGTCGTGGAGACAAACAGGCTGTTAGACCGCGTCGTTGTTCAGTCTCTCTGCGCTTGTAATTTCACCGAAACGCCATGAGGTCTGAAAGGAGTAGGAAGACATTTTTAGAAGGTACTCTGAAAATGGATTGCATAACGGATACCGTTTTGCCCAGCCGATACACATGGTCATACGGCACGGTAAGTTAAACGTTTGAAAAACTTACGGTAGAACCGCGGTCACGTGCGAGTTACTTGGGAGTCCACTGCCTTTGGCTGCCAGACTTTTTGTTAACTGATGAACGGCCGCCTTTGCTAAACCGTAACCAATCATACCTAGAGAAGATTAATGATAACGGAATCAATGCAATGTGTTTGCCAATAGTAAAATTAAGTTCACATAACATAAGTGTCACAAGATAATGAATTTCAAACCCTCATGTATATATCCACTGATGTGTGAATTTCTCTGTTTGAACAATGAAAAGTCATTTAGTAATTGTCGAGCTGATCGAGATTGTGTAGTAACTAACAGTAAATTGTGAGAAGCTTCAATAAACCTCCATCAACGTCCGATTAGTATATATATGTATATATATATATATATGGCATGGACGTAACCCAATATTCTTTCCAAGGATGTTAACAAAACTCACGACTCATTCGGTCGCACAAACTATGTGAGCCACGTTCCAGAAGCCCGCTTCTACGCAGTACATGTCAACATTTTCATGTACTCCTTGCTTATTCATTAAAGATGAACAGACGGGAGAGCCGAGGGTTTCGGAAGCCTTCCATACTATACGAAGTAATTGTGGAAGACAAGTCAACCAACACACTTCACAGACAAAAGCGAAAATCCTACCGATAGCCTGTATGTACCTGATAGTTCTAAACAAACATACATGCGATAGAGCATAAACAAGCCTTCCACACACTCTCTCCGTCGAATTATTTCGGGAATGCAATCCAGTCTACATTATTTAGCTACCGAATTTACGGCATAATCCACCTAAGAAAGTCTTTTAGGCGGCTCTTCTAGAGGCCAAATTCCTTGAACATGATGGTTATGATACGCTGACATAAATGTACGGGTTCGGACAGTTCATCACTGGACCCTTAAAGAACCTCTTCATAATCATTAAAAACAGATTTCTTAAAGCACAGAATGAAGCATTTGTCACTCCCTGTCAAAAAGGGGGCCGACATTCCCGCCAGCTACCGATCGAAGAGGTTTGTTAGCCTTTCTTGCAAAATAATGGAGCAGTCAACATAGCATCCATTATCAGACAGTTTTCAGGATGATCTCCCTTCAACTATTCAGCATGGCTTTCCTCGCCGCTGGTCGTATTTACCAAACACATCTGTCAAGCGCCCAATATACAAAACACACCTCCGAAGCCAGTTTAGCTGGCTTCGGCAACGTTTTCGGCTGTGACTAGCATGACGTTCTCACACACAAACCCAAGACCTACAGTATACAAGTCGACGTCACAGGTCAGGTGTCGTTTATCCTTAGAGTTATAAAACGGGCTGTATCTTATCCTTTGATGTCTGCAGGGATTGGCCTGTCGTTTTTGAAGTATACAAACCGTCTTTCGAGTCTTATTTCCATCAACGTGCCTCCGCTACGCAACGGCCTGGAATACGAAAGACTAGAAATACCAGTGCGCATCGGATTGATATTGTCACTAACAGGCGTTATCCAGAAAACTAAAGCTTCCTGTCGGAAAAAAATTAATGTGCACTCGCGACTTTCGTTGCAGACTTCGAAAACGCTTCTGTAAAGCCTAATAGACAAAACAATCACTAACAGTCACGAACATCGAAATGAAGAACCTAAATATCCGGTTGTCGTCTAACTTATTTTTAGCCTAACAGCACGAGGTAGTCAAAGAAGGGACATGCGACTGGGATTTCGAAGGGTCAAATAGTTAATTCCGACGCACTTTCTATTTACTGCCATGCTTGCAGTCAGTCCCCACCTTGATAGTACAACGGACGACGTGATACCGATAAAAAACCTTAAAGCTAAGATGTCGTGTAGCTGTCGTCCGCGTCGGATGAATAAGCACTGGAACCCCTCTCATCTAAGCGTGTCAGTTCTCTTTCCAGAAACCATTTCAAAGAGGTACTGGATGGGAAAAACTTAGAATCATTGTCTACTTCGTCCTCACTGTTTTTTGTAACGGTTGAAAGATGTGCTACACCTTGTCGTTTGCTAATACCTTTTAGAACAGACGCATAAACAACCAGCTGCTGTTCTCGCTACAGTGGCAGTGACAACATTCATCTATTACTACGTTCCTCTTCAATTTCAGACAATTTTTAGTTTTATGTACCTACGAGGGAAAATTTTATTCTAAAACAAAAACAGCTGGCAATTATTAAATATTTCAATAACCATATTTTCCAACAAGTTAATTAGCAAGCTACTACGGCGAGTACCCTCTCAAGTCTGGATACTGGTGCCTACTTTATCAGAGACGCGAATCCATGACTCTAGCACTGTTATTCACTTGGGCTCACCTCTAGATAACTGTCGGTCTAAACGCTTCTCTTTCAGGGTCTCCGGTGACGCCGAAAATGGAGTAGGAATCATAGAGTTCAAGAGCAAGGAAATGTTAACGCCAATAGATATTAGTGTCAGACTCAGTACATCAGTTGAATTACGCATATCAGAAGTGTTTTATATTCACCATATCGGCGTACACTTCAACGGATGGTTGCCGGGATGCGTTCTACAACGCCTTTGTCGACCATCTAAGACACTGGTAGGAACAACTATCTAGACTCAGATCATACTGTTGTGTGTGCCCGTTTTGTTCTGACTTTCGCACAGAGGTCACACACTCGTAAGATAATTAACTAGAAATCAAGGAAGGAGAATGAAGAAAAAAACGCCTACCAGGAGGCACTGGTGAATAAATTACCCAGTTCGAATCAGGTGAGAGAGCCTAACGAACACTCGGAACATCACTATCATAGCACCCAGGAGTCTGACCAGAAGGTACTGTGGCTCGGACCGCCGCTCACCTCAACAATGACGGGGAATATCTTAGAAGAAAACGTTACTAAGAAGATTGAAAATTAATGAGAGAAAACCAAGCGAAGAACTGGAAATGGCTTGAATGCAGGTGCGCCACTGACTGTCGCACGACGCCACCTCGGATAACGTATCTAATCAGCGATTTGAATGATCACGAGGACCACAGCCAGGAAGGCGACATCCAACCATTTTACTTAGTGGAACAGTCAGGGTCTTCATATTACGTGACCACGTTGTTGTTTGACCAATATACAGTTTTACCCAACTGTTGGTGGTCTCAGTATATAATGCCCGGTACGGTAAACGCTCATCTGGCATAGGGAGTATGTGATCCAATCATCGCGGGTTGTGCAACGTGATTAGTTTGCCACTTGATCGCGCACCGCCAGCCTCCCGAAATACGCGCCCGCAAACAGACACGTCGTTCACGCGATCAGTCAACTTAATGTGGGCTAAGTGGCGGAGACAACAATGGACAAACATAACATATCGGTTGAGATCTTCGCTGCGAACTGGCCACGTTTCTAAACCACAGGTCAACACAGAACACAACCCAGCATTATACTTAAGCTTACTTTCAACGACAACCGAAAGTCTTTCCGACGCCACCGTTGATGCAGGTAGGCAAACGCAACTAGTGCCTTTGCTATCCTCGCTGATATCTCATCAGCACTATTACCAACAGACGAGACAGTGCTACCCTAGTGTGTCCGGGCATAACGTACTGACAATGACGAAAGACTACGGCACCTATGCACAACCCATGGTCTCCATATTTCGAGCACCGCATTCAAACACAGGAAGCAGCACTGCGTTGCATGGAGACCTCCGTGTGCTTCTCAGAAGTCGACACAGTTGGACCATACAGCAGTCAGTTACAGGTAGTGTCACTCTGTTAATGTCTGTCGTTTTTGGAGCAACCCTCTGGACTCGAACCATGCTGTTGTGTGTCCGATAGTTTTGCCATTTGCCAAGATATCACACACTCGTAAATGAAAGATATTAAACTGACATTCGAGTAAGAAAAGTGTCGAGAACGCTTGCCAGAAGGTGTTGGTGAACAAACCGTCAAGTTCGAGTCGGGTGATAGAACCTAACGAACACTGGGAACAAATCGCAACACCTATGGAAGTTTCCTTTGAAGGGATATGTTACCGAAGGAGCTGTGCGGTTACGACAGAAATGGATTCCTACCATATCGATAAATCTCGTAAACAGGCGTAGCTCGATTTTACACGGATTTGAATATGATGACGACCGTCCAGAAATTAAATGGAAGCTGACCAAACACTTGCGCGAAGACCATGAACACCATTTGGTCGAAAGAGATGTAAAAGAACCTTTTTATCACAGAATGGCAGAAATCTATTTTCCCTAACCCGTGGTTGTGCTGGCTGTCAAGTAAGTATAAGTGAGAACATACATGAAGAGGATGGTTCACTTTTCACCAGCCAATCACGCTGACTTGACAGGTGGGCTCCACATTTTGAGAAACGTATTAGCTGGCCTCAACCGGACTGTAGATAACGGAATCCGAATGGTCAGTTGTTGCGTTCCAGACTACCGTCCGTCAAAAACAGAAGTGGTACTGGAGCTTCAGTTATTGGAACGTAACAAGACCCCTGGACTAGATCTCCGCTTTCCCTCCCTTTTCAAGGATGGTGGGGAGAGGTTGGTGTCAGAACTGACGAGTCTCTTTCAGACGGTTTGAGAAACTGAACAGGTACCTCGTGATTGGTGTTTATCAGCAGCAATTCCCGTTTTCGAAAAGGGACCCGAAGTCCGTGCGACAACCACGGAGACATCAGTTTAGTATCTGTTGCGTCCAGGTTACTCGCTGGCTTTATATTACGCCCGCTCACGAAACCCATGAGGAATCAGGTACGTGAGTAACAGACATGTTTTTCGTCAGGCCGAAGCTGTGTCGATCCCATTTTTACCATGCGACGGATCTTGGAGTATCGGCACTGTTGCACAGAGCCGAAGGTCGTTGTGTTTTTGGACTTGAAGTCCGGTTTCGATTCGGTTGCTCATAACGTCCTCTATAACTGTTTTCCTCGCATTAGGGTTTCGAGGAAATACGTGAATCTGTTGAAATCACTGTATGCTCACTCTGCAAGCAGACTGAGAGTTTATGAGCAACTGTCTCGGGCGTTCATCATTTCTAGTGGTGTTCGTCAAGGGTGTCCGATCTCCCCATACCTGTTCGGTTTTAACGTGAACGACATTCTGTTTGGTGTATTGGATTAATCCAGTGAGCTTGATGTTTACTCTCCTCCTGGCGCGAAGTGGACCGACATGGAGTAAGTGAATGACACTGCCTTACTTAGCCCCGCTATCAGAGAAATGCATGCAGTGATGAACAAGGTGAATGATTGGCTGATTCACAAGGAATGCGCTTTGCACCTGCAAAGTGCTATTTCAGGATTCCGGTAATCCCACTCCTTTCTTGTTTACAGCAACCAATACGCTAGCCAATCTAGAGACGTTCACATATTTGGATAACATTATCTCGTCGGTTTGTAATACTACTGATGAGAGATCAGCGAAGGCGGCAAAGACACAAGTTGTCGTTGATTACATGCATCATTTGTGGCGTCGAGAAAACGTCTTATCGTTGTTGTTGTTTTTCAAAGGAATGGTAAATATAATGCTTGTGTGCGTCCTGTTTTCGCCTATGGTTTGGAAACATGACCTGTTTACAGCGAAGATGTGCACAGACCTACTGTGTTTGACCATGATTGTCTCCGCCAATTAGCCCATATCGAGTAAACTGATCGCTTGGCTAATGCAGTCGTCCGCCACAGCGTACTTCGGGACGTTCCGCACAAATGACCATTTGGCCAACTAATCGGAATGCAGTTTGTCAGGATTGGAATATGTATTCCACGTGTCAACTAAGTGTTTGCCGTACCGATACGTTTATAACGGGAACACTAACGGTTGGGTAAAACCGCATGGTGGTCAAGTAACGACGTAGTCACGATAGGTGAAGAACTCAGTCGCCCTATCGAGTGAATTGGGTAGGTGTCGCCCACCTCGCTGGGATCCTCATGATAACTGAAACCGTTGGTTATAAACGTTATCGGATATGGTAACGTACCGCAGTCAGTAAGGTACCACTACTGGTACTATTTCTGGTTCTTCTGCACAACCCTAACTTATCTATTTTTACCTCTTTTGGATACAGTTTTAGTTCACTTCATGCCAGCGTTGTGGTGAGCGGTCGTCATAGCCAGTCAGACCAGCTCAGTCTCATGGCAGTTATAAGTCAATAAAAAAATCAGCAGACGCCAACCAGTTGACGATTAAAAAAGTTGAACTTGGAAGATTGATTTAAGTCAATCGCACCGAACTATTGCAATCATCGGATTATACCCTAAGAGTCAGACGTCTTGAAGAACGTAGTGCTTGGTCACGACCTAATTACCACAATGACCAATTAAGTCCCAATCCGTTTAGATATTTGGAGATAACTTCAGCGCATCGAGTCCAAGTTGACGCAGAGCCGGTCGATTGATGGCATGTGGATAAACATGGTCACAACTTTAATTTGGAGCCAAAACGCTAGCAGCATCTTCAGTGATTGTGTTGACAACAGCAATCCGCTGAGGCTGAAACATCTGGTGTATTCTTGGTACTTAGGTAAACCAAAATAATGCGAACCAGTCAAGCGACCTCTAAATAATTAATGCCCACGTAACTGCCTGTCACGTTAATGTAAGAAAATAAGATAAAATGAGGGCTGGCGTAAAAGAAATAGCCGACAAGTGTCAACAACAAGGTTTAATGCGGGTATCTGCGGGTCTGAGGTATAAAGCAAAAACACAGGGAAAAGCCGCAGTGAGAACAGCAGAAGACGAGAAGCGTAAACTGAGGGCAATCATCTGAGACCTAGTTGACTGCAAAAACGAATGTTCCGCACAATTCAGTAAAAGCATATAAAAGAACAATAAACAATTTTCTGTAATCAGAGATACCTGGAGTAGCTCCGAGTGCTGGTTCAGCCCCAGTCAAGACAAGAAGTCCACCTGGTGCAAGAAAACTTGCTGCGACAGTTGAGGCAATGCACGAAGTCCATACGCTCTTCTTTAACATAAGTTCAGTATTTTTTATGAAATCTAATTATTCCGAAATTTACATCAAGAAAAATACCTTTGTGAGAAGCGTTTCCTCCTGCCCAACCACCCGCAACGCAAATAATAGCATCAAATTTACAATCGGCCAATACTTTTGAAATATCATTCTGAATGCTTGAATGTTGTGAAGAAAAACTGTCTACGTCGGTTACCACGACATTGTAGTCTGCTACTGGGTTTTCTTTGTGGTCCACTGAAAGGACCCACTAGAAAAATGACTAATTTTTGAAATACAGATACTTACATAATCAAGCTTTTTTAAATGTCCAACACATGCAGATCCGAGAGCGCCTTTACCACCATAAACGAGAACACGCCGGAGAGACATGGCCAAATCTACAATGGGCAGTGGGGCAAAGACGGAGGAAGACAATGTTTCTCTGATACAAAACACCAGGACACGGGACTAGAATGCTATGAAAAACGGACAAACATGAGCCGGAAGCCCAACAGGTCAGGCACAACTGAAAATATTGTATCAAACACACGACAGCACACTGTGTTACGGTGACCCTTCAATAGGCTCCCGTGGGATGGTTTGCATCTTTGTCTCGTAGTCGTCCCCGTTCTAAGAGGCTCTCTAAGTTTGGTATAGAACTGCGTACCATCCACGGATGTAAGCATCAAGTGAATGAGCCGCCGAGCTGGCCACGGCTCTTTCGATCCATGTCGGAGAAATGGAAATAAATGTTATGACAAAAGACTGAAAAAGCGCCAGAAGCAAGAGGAAAGGATGATCGTGGAGCTAACTATAGCTCCGAAAAAGCTCCGATTGCGTGTCTGACGACGCGACAGGACCACGGGTGGAAATCCAGCATTAGTGGACCAGTGTAAAAATAATGCTGATGAGGACTTAGGTAAAGCTCAGCTAATGGTTTGGCAAAAGGCCTCGGTGTATCCCCGGGATAGTAAGCAAGCTGGCCTGCTTGGTGGTGCTGAGCCATATCTCGTCGGAACAGTGTTCATTATTGTAGATGTGGAACGCGATGTGAAGCTGATCTACGGGAACAAATCTCCCGCCCCGAACAACAAGACCTCGTTTTGCTAAATGAGCTGGTGGTGGAATTATTTGTACTCCTGATGGACTTGTTTCTGTAGTCCTTGGAGGAAAGCATACTGCCAGAGGGGTGGAAAGAGTGATTGCGTCCATTTACAAGAGGGGCAATCAGTCAGAGGCCGTTGACCACCGACTAGCAACCTTGAGTTGTACTTGGTAAAGCAATGGAGCGGCTGGTGGCTCGTCGTCTATAGGAACATCTAGAATGCTTCATGCACTTCAGTGAGGGCGGTATAGGGTTTGGAGATGGCGATCCTGTGCGGCCAACAGTTCGCTTGCCAGAAGGCGATGGTTGGAAACGAGAGCTGGAGGCAAGACGCTATTTTTTATTCTGGTAAAGTTACTGACGGGGTGCTACATGATCATTTCCTCACCAATTTAAAGGCGTACCCTGTCAACTCGCTTATAACGGACCGGATGATAGACATCCTTTATGGCAGATCATTTGTTAGTAGGGTCAAGCAACACTTATCGGATCAGCTGCTTCCTTCGAGTGGTGTGCCATGAGGATCAATGCTCGGGCTCTACCTACCGGATCAGCTGTGCTAGTCTTCGCAAATGGCACGAAGATATGGAGGACAATCTCTTCGGACGAAGAGTAAAATATTATAATAAAAGTTGGACATGATGTCGAGATGGACAGTGCAATGCAGCCTGCTTCTAAAACCACAGAAGTGTTTCTTTATGCACCTGAGGGATGTAGGAGTGCATCATGTCGGTGGGCACTTGTTAACAGTGTGGCAGCAGAACAGACCTCGTTGACGCCCGAGGCCCTCAAAGTGAAAGCCTGGGTTAAAGTCAGAAGAATGCTTGCAGTCGTCTGTCGATCCTTTCGTAAGGTGTCCAAGGAGGCTTTCTGTTCACTTTTCTTCTCTTATTTTCGTCCGAAAATGGATTACAAGTAAGCAACAGTGTCTCCTGCACGTAAAGCGTATTTTAAGTTGAAAGACGGCAAACAGTAGCCGCGCGTATGGTTATCAGAGCGAGGGGCCTCTTATGACCAACGGTCGGTTCATCTGAACGTGTATCACCAGAGTTAGCGAATGTTTCCACGGCAACCTTATTGTCACACGCCAAAATCTACGCGGCGACATGAGGAAGGAGCTCACAGCAAGCCTTTCACTCCGAAATGAGGGCAAATTCCGAGGCTGCCCTCTCACATTTCTCAGGCAGCAACCAGGGAGACTTCGCTCTAAATCGTCTCGACGAGCCGTCAATGGCTAGAATGCACTACCGGCGCAGTTAGTGCCGGTTCCTGGATAGATAGGTGATAGCTTGCTGAAAGGAAGATACATAACGCCCCACTTATTCCGGCGACAAAACGCTCAGTGAAGATGCCCGCACAATCGGGACAGTTCAGTTCAGTTCACAGGACGTGGCGGCTAGCAGCCTGGTAGTCCAGTTTCTTGCGCTGGTAGGCGACAGCTTCCCGCGCTTCGATTGAGGATCCCTTATCAAGCTTCGTCTGCCTGATACCCGTAACCTACAAAAACAATGGCAGTCTTGTACGTAAGAAAAGGAAAAAGAATAAGAGGACCAGAAAAAAACGGGCGTGCATGGTTGTTAATAAAATGGAGACAACTGTACTGAGATACTCACGCATATGTACACATCCGTACACACTCATTTTGAAGCAACCACTAATATGCATGTGGTAACCTAGCTATATTTTACTCTTATATGTAACTGCAACAGTTTTGTGACACTATTTGTTTAGTACTAGGAGAGACAATACTACTCTTCCTGCATACTGAAAAGAGGGTTTGTAGACTGCGTACTCGCATGACCGCTTACTGTCGTTGTGGAGAAAAAAGAGATAAGTTAAGAACGAAAGACAGGTTCAGGTACAGCTCAATCCATTTGAAACACCCGATCTCTCAATGACGACACATGAACACACTGATACTGAGATAGTCTGACGCAAATTCTTGAGCAATAAGAGAGAGGGAGTAGAATTCTACAGTCCCCGACTCCCACTGCCTCACCTGGTAGGACCAAGTTTGTGGCCTTCGGAATGGAGGCATGTGCTCGTCGTACTACTTATTTATTTATTTGTTGGAGAAGTAATAATTCCATCCGAATAGTCTTGACGTCATTACCTTTCTATTCCGGCTAAACAGAAACGTACCAAACTACAGAAAGACCTCTCCATATATATATATATATATATATATATAT
>JTDE01021986.1:28501-46294 GCA_014338405.1 Paragonimus skrjabini miyazakii | reverse complement strand
ATAATAAACGGGGGTTAGCGCTCTTCGGCTTTGTCGTCTTTATTTGTATGTACTTAAACTTTTGTTTGAACGAGTAGAGATACCGACAAGTTCCCCGCGCACTCGAACGTACGATCCCGCTCCGTGCACGCTTGTCGCTCCGCTCCGTTATCGTTTCGTATTTGTATCCGTTTATCCTCGCGTTGACTTCAAAAGTCAACAATATACGCTTTGTCTATTCGCTGTATTATTCTCAACCGGTTATCGTCGGTTCGCTCGATCCTACACTTCTGCGACAAGTGTGCGTAACGGAATAAAGGCTGCGAAATTTGTCCCCTTTCACCGTGTATTCACTGACTACCAAGTGTTCAGTCGCGACACTCAAGAGACACTCGTAAAACAGTCAACAGACACAGTAGACGGTCGTGCTACCTGGGCTGCTGTTTGTAGCTCAAACGACTGCTCACTGGCATCCAATCGAACAAACATTGCTCTACTCTATGCGATTCCCACTCCAGGTTGGCTATGCGATTCAGCTTCGGCGTCACCAGAAACCCTGAAATAGAAGCGCTTGGATCGACAGTTATCTAAGGGTGAGCTCAGATAGATAACCCAGCTAGACTCGCGTCCGTGACACATAGCACACATCAAGCCCCAGACTTGAGAGAGTACTAGCCAGAGCTCATTGATGACTAACCTATCGGAGAGTGCGGACATTGAAGGCGCCAATGTTTACCAGTGGCCTTGGCCTCAGAAAACAGTTATCGCCCGGAGGCACATGGAAGGCAGAAGACATGGGGTGGGAGGGGGGTAAAATAGTAGTAGGATGAAATTGTGTTGGGTGAATAATGTCACTGTCAGGAAAACGATAACTTCTGATACTTCCCGGTCGTTTGTGCGACGGAAGGAGGTTTAGTTGAGGGACCCCACTCCGGTTGTCTGACTCAAAGGTCTGACCTGCGAGACAACAGGATACAGGGTTTACTTGGGAGATCCTACCCGGAGCCAATGACTCAATAGTCTGAATCACTTGGCAGTGAGAAGCTTGTCTAGCCCGAGGGCGCAGTGAATACGACAGTCATGTCTCATTCTGAGCACTGCTGCCCGCAGTGGATGTACTCCAAGTTACATCGAGTTTTTGCGAGATACCAGATTTTTTTCGGTCGTATTGGATAATACGGTCAACCGTTGGACGATCAGAGTGCTCTTTGTTTGAGGGTACCTTTTCTAACCCCTTTCTTCCTGACACGGAAGACAACAGTGCCGCAACTATAAAAATAGCTCTGCTATATGCCCATAGGATCGTGCCTCGCTGCCTAAGCACTCCTGCGTGGTCAGTAGTGCGACATACAAGCCTATGGGTGTAACTGTTTTTCGTTTCACTGTTCCCCTTGGGCCTGTCTGACAAGGTTGCACCTGGAGGGACCGGAGTCCCAGTCAGCATAGCCCGCCGGATCAAAACAGCGCTCAAGCCCAAGGTAGCAGTATAGGTCAGGAGCTACGCCTGTATGTTTGAATATAGTTACGTCTATATTCAAACATACAACATCAAGGTGCTTACACCTTGCAAACAAACCGAGCTGTAAGTGAAAGTAAGGCGTCACCAGCAAGACAGCTTCTTTACGAATTTCACTGCTCCGCTTTATTAAGTGCACTTACCCCACAGACCATTCGATCAGACAACGACAACATTCACGCAACTGAGGTTGGTTAGCCGCCGTCTTACCTAACATCTCAGACCACTTACTCTGAGTCGTGAGAGCCCCAGCGTGGGAAACATGCCAGATCTACAGTGACCAACCCTTTCGTATCGATTTCATTTATCTACGCCAGGTCATCATCTTTCCACCTTGTGCCAGTCGGCCTCACTATCGACAAACAGCGCTCTGTGTGGCAAACGACTAGCTGGCATCCTTAGTACATGACCTACCCATCTAAGTCTGTGCAGATGTAGTGACAAAAAAAACTCATCTAACCATCAGTGCCAAACACCCGCTTCCTAACCTCCTCGTTGCTTACTGGTTGGTGCCACCGGATACGGGCGATTGAACGCAGACATCGTTTCACGTCCCCTACCATGATCAGCCAGGTTTGGCTGCCGGAAAGTCATACAGCCTTCACTATCGCCTTACATACGCGAACTTTCAGCCTCAGGGAGTTAACTCTCTCAGATTAACGAACACCGCCCTAGCCTTGACAATAACCGCTTCTACTTCATTTCTTACATCTCAGCCGCTGATGCAGCTTCCCAGGTATACAACCGGTCAACAACCTCCATGGGTTCGTTATATAATGATAAATCTACGTGATCACGGCATTCTAAGGCTGCAAAGCACATTCCGAAGTACTTAGCGAAACGCAAAACGGCATTGTTTGTGCAGCCAGCAACACCTTATCAGCGTAATCAAGATCAATCAGTCATTAACTAACAGGTCCCTCCCGACCCCGATTTCTAATGATTACTCTGCAGTTCCCACTATAGATATAGCTAATCATTGTAACACTGTGTCGGTAAGTCTCATCTCTTACCACTCAGCTTCAGGCCTCCCTCATCTCTTGCGTAGACCTAGAAAGCGAGTTGATATAGGTGCTTTCAACGTTCGCACTCTAAAACAGATAGATCAACAGGTCGCTCTCCTACGAACACTGGATTCGTTGATTGTCGATCTGTGCTGCATTTCGGAGACTAGAATCCAAGACAGTAGTCAACGTATGAAACTAACAGCCCCCGCATTGTCTACCCGATACTGGTTATACACTTCGGGTGGATCCACAGCCGCCGTTACAGGTCCTCAACACGACGGCCCTAGCAACATTGGTAGATTGGAGTCCTGTTAACAAAAGACTGTGCTTGCCGCCTGGCGGGTTCTGTTAGATCCAGTTCTGGAGGCAAGACCTTCAGGAATCTTTTCATTGTATCTGCTTATGTTCCAACTTACTGTATTGACGCCGGCTGCTCACCTCCGGTCGGTGCATGGTTCTGATATAGTCGTTCTGACCGCAGATATGAACGCCGAGGTTGGCCGTCTTGGTAAGTCCGAGTCTCGTCTAGGTGGCAGGTTTGGGATATCATCAGATCGCTCGGATAATGGAGAGCGACTGTTACAACTGTGCACTGAGTCTAGGCTATTTTGCCTTAACAAGCAGTGACAAAAAGTTAGTCTGGGATACAGTATTACATATGAGATAAATGATGTCATCCATCGTTTGCACGAATAAGGAAATATCTATACAAATTGCACGGCAAATACGCTGACCTGTGCTGGGTCTGTGTAAAATGCAAAGCCAAAGGAAAAACGTGTAGTCTTCCAGTCAGCTCAGAATCCGTAATAGATGTTTCACGCAGCTCAACTTTCGGCACCCGTTGCTTTAGTGGAACCACCAACCAAATTCGAAGTTCGGCTGCTGCGAATATAGTGACCAAACAGCACGAAATCCCAGGAAAAGACGAGTATACTTCAACGGCCTGAGAGAAACCGTACGCCGCACCCCGGGAGATAGCCTACTTGTGCGCCCAACGCCACTTACGTCGACCGTGATACGTCCTAAGAACTAGATCTTATTTCCACAAAACTCCAAAAGTGTGATGTGGCTGCTCAGGTACCACAAAAGTCAACTACTAGTAAGGCTACAGGACCAGGGAAACGAATAGTTTCAACATCAAGTGGGTGTTTGAAGGAATATTGCAGCACACCCCTGAATTATCGTATACACCAAAATTCTAATAGCCCGAAAAACTTAGATGAGGTTCTCGCACGAGTAGCGCAACACGAGGCTTCTCTACTTAACGTCGCGGCCAGTCAATAAAAAAATTATTGCAGTTAGACAAATACAAAGTTCTTATGAGACCACCCTAAAAAGATATAGGAACATAATTGACCACGCTCCCGAACCGTTCGTACAGGATCGTTAACAGAAGAGATCTTCAGGAAGACGATTAATTCTACCTGTACTGCGAAACGCTGGACTTGCCGCAGCGATGAAATGGCGCCGAGCGCACAGACTCGATAAATGGACTGTACGTAACACACAAACCAATCCAACTTCGGGACCGCAACAATCGAGATCTGGTATTAACCAAGACTGACATGAGAGCTCAAAGGATGCCAGGTCTAAACATCGTAGGAGACATAGACTTGAATAGGAAAAACAACCAGGGGAAAATGTGAATTTGACTGTTTGAAGTTTGCTGTTGTCAACTGGCCACCCATTTCTATCTCAGTTTCGAATCTTGCATGGGTTTTAGTGGTCCTGAAGAGACTGGATTGTGACCGCTCACATATGTTGGTAATCAACTGCCATACACACTGGGTGAATTACTCTCACCAAGCAGCTGATCAACGTTTGGCTGACCAAAATTTCAGGGGAGTTCGAGTGTTTGACATAACCTTCTGCCATCTAGCCGGGCCTTATTTGGAAATTCTGCTGCATCCCCTGTTTTAGTCTAAGCATCATGGTAGTTTCTTGTTCACGACGAGTCTGTTGTTCCTATCAAATATTTTGGCTATCAGACTGATCAAAAAAGTGCGCTACTAATATTTGTACGTATAATCTTGTTTTCTCCATTGTTATTTCAGGGATGTGAACGTAAACGTATTTTTGTGTTCGCAATATATGCAGCTGGCTTTGTTGACATCCAGTCGTGGTTTCCTTCGCAGGATGTGACCAGATGAGACGTTAATCAAAACGCCATGTCCGTCGTTGAACCAATCGAAAAACAGTCACTTCCCGTTCGAAAGCACACTGCTGAACTGCTCTCAATTGTAGGCGTGGTGTGTGGAGTGCTCTGTCTGATCAGTGGAGTTTGTGTCATTCTGATTTGGGCTTTTGTGCCAGATTTCTCCAAACTACACCCTGTAGGACTACAGATAGGGGCGATTGTTTGTTCGCTTGGTGTGGGATTTATTCTGTTGTGTGTCGTCAGTTTGGTTCGTTGGCAAGTAAAACTGGGGCGCGTAACTCGGAGAATTCGTGCTGTTTCCTCTACTCGCCTGGCCCGCCGTCGTAAAATTGGCAATGTTTACCAAGTATGTTAATACACATTCGTAATACATGTGAACTCTCGCCATTATTTCGTTATTATAATATCTGACTATTCATGTCTACATGTGTGTACATGTCTGCGGTTGTCTGTTCTGAGTTGCATCGATTGATGGTGTCAGTTTTCAATGTAAAACTTAACGCTTTGAACAAGTGACTTTATTGGTAACATCACCATCACAACAACGTTGAGCCTGACCAGAAGATACTGTGACTCGAGCCGTCGGTCCTAGAAGAAACAGTAGCGTCTGGTAGGTATCTCGTCACTCTGTATACTGAAGAGAGTTTTCATATCTTACGATATCATCTAATCTCTCGCCATTTTAATAGTTGTGGTGTTTGTCTTGCTCGGCTGTAAGAATCAGCCGATCATTCGAGCGAATTACAAACAGTTACACCTTCCGAATGATAAAACCGCAACAGCTTCATCTCTCAAGGTGGACAAGCGTTGTCTGTTGGGTTGTGGCTCCTATTAATGACAGGTTAGCGGAAAATGGATTTTTATGTCATCTGTTTCTGTCACAACGAGATTGGACCTTCATGCAGTCCGATGGCGTACGAATTTCGATTACCTATTGGACTAAGCTGGACGGTGCGGCCACCACGTCGACAGAGTCACTCATATCAGCAGGCCAATAGGTAGAGGCCTGACAAACCACGGTCTATTGGTCCTCCAGGTTGAAATCTATTCCGGAAGAAGAACAAGCTTCTGGTACGCAGCCACCTCCCACTGCCTTGCGGTACACGCTTTCGAGCCAAAGGCTTTGATTGAGAACCCTAATCGTTCTGCTGTCTAGCTGTCCCAGCAGTATATCAGCCCATACACAACCATGAATACTCACAACATCAATAATTCCACACTTCGTCGGCCGTTTCGCAGTATAAACCGAGTCACCCTATCTACTGCATAGAGCAGGGTGGATAGGCGAAACCATGCTACTGTGGACCCCTACCTCACTGTCCTATCAAATTTAACTCTCATCATCATCAGTGACAGCAGTACGACCGGACCGACATCAACGACTGGTTGTTGAAAAAGCGGCTATGTCGTCGGTAAAGAATATGTACCAAACCAGCTTATAAAGCTGTTTCAGTAATTCTCACTCCGGAGATCGTCACAGCTGCTGGACCCGAATCTCACAGGTAGTTTATAAAGCAGGTACTGTAGCATGTGGCACGGGGTTACGTGGGGTGAACAGGAATGGGATCTTGGAGAAATCTCTGGAGTTGTTAGAAGCCAGATGAAACAATCCTCCTGGCAATTCTCATGAGTCCATGAGGGGTATCCGTAGGAAACTGAAACGTAGCCTAAAGGCTAATCGTGAGGCTTGGTTAATGGAGAAAGTTAAGGAGATCGATTTTGCTTCAGGGAACATCGGCAAACTCTTTAGACTTGTCCGTGCTACTGGTCCCAGGCGATCGTCTGTCAGTAAAAGCTATAAGCGAGACAGATGGCACACTCATCCATAATAAGTCCGGTAGGTTAGTGCGTGGCGGGACACTTTGATAGTCAATTTAGCTGGTCTCCTGCGTCTACCGTTTTGCCGCCAAAAACTTGTAATGCAGCGTCCTGGTCGTTATATTCGGAATCACTCACTGAGACTGAGTTTCGGAATTGCATTTAGACTGTCAAACGCAATAAGGCAGCTGGCGCAGATGATCGGATGCCGGTACTTTCAAAGAAGGTGGAGAGGCGTTAGTGGTGGCATTGACGCAGTTGTTTCAACTTGTGTGGACGACAGAGACCACTCCTCCGTTCTGGGGTCACTCGATAATAGTTCCCATATTCAAGAAAGGTATCGGGGGCTATTGCGAAAACCATAGGGGAATTAGTTTGACCCCAGTCATTACTAGGGTTCCGGCATCCATTACACTTCGTCGACTCATTGCAGTTCGACAGGGAAATGTTAGTGTAGAACAGGTACAGTTTCGCCCTGGGCGGTGATGTATTAATACGATTTTTACTCTTCGTCAAATTCTGGAATAGCGTCACGTGTACTACCGGCCAACAGTTGTCTTATTCCTCGATTATAAAGGTATGTTCGACTCGGTAGATCGATCCACACTTTTTGGGTCGCTTGAACGCAGATGTGTACCGACCAAATATGGGAACATACCGTCAGCTCCCAGGTTATGGTTTACGGCGAACTGTCTGGCGGTTTCATCACCCGGAGCGACGTACGTCGAGGCTGTCCCCTTTCATCATTTTCGTTTAATTGTGTGATGGACGATTGTCTCCGGCAGTCACAAGAAGCCGCCGTGGACCTCCTACTTGGTGAAAGGCTGATCCATCTTGATTATGCTGACGACAAAGTGTTACAGTTTGACATTCTCCAAGCAGCACAGGCAACGCTAGAGGCCATTTCGCGTTCCGCTAAGTGCTTCAGAATGCGTTTTGCAGCCTCAAAATGCAAGGTGTCCCTGCAAGATTGCTGCGATTGCGTATATTTATCGTTAGATAATAACGTCATGCAGGTTGTTGGCCGGTTTGTATACCTGAGAGGCTCCATCAGTGGCGGCGGTAGTGTAGGGAATGAAATAGAAGTGCATATCTCTAAGGCTAGGGTGATGTTTGCTAATTTGGTACATCTTGGGCGACAGAGGAGTATCTCTCTGATGCTTGAAAGTCGCGTACATAAGACAACAGTGAGGGCTGTGTTGCTTTACGACAGTGAAACTTAGCCGCTCAGGGTAGACGACGTGAATCGTCTTCAAGTATTTGACAGATTGGCCGAGGTGGACAAATGATGACCTGACGAAGATGAGTGAAATCGTTCGCGAAGGGGTTGGCCACTGTAGATCAGGTTAGTCTTCCGAGGTGGGGCCCTGGCGACCCATACAGTCAGTGACTGGAGACGTTTGGTGAGATGGCTGCTAATCGAGCTCAGTGTCGTTCTTTGGCCGAGTTGTCTGTGAAGTGACTGCATTTAATGATGTAGAGCGGTGAAAGCCGTAAGGAAGCTGTCTTGCTGATGACGCTTCACTTTCATTTACAACTCAGTTGTTTGTTTGCAAGGTGTAAGCAGCTTGATGTTGGATGCCTGAATGTAGACGTAGCTATTTTTGGTAGTTACGTCCATTCCCGTCCCCACCTTTTTCCCCTCTCTTTTTATACAGGGTTTGGTTTTTTCATGGTTGTGTGACAGTTCAGCACCAATGTGAGCCACTGATGTATTGCTGTCTAGGATAATAATTGTGTCAACTGTTTACTACTTCTTTTGTTATCTCTATTACCACTGAACGAAGCGTTTGCGTCAATGCTGTTGCACGTGCAACAGATGTTAAAGCCCTTGAAAATAACTGAAACGTATGTCTTGACGTTGATTCGTATGCTTTATGTCTCAATCTTCAGTCTCGACATACATGGTATTTTTCCTGCTCATCACCAGTTCTGAACATTGAATTAATTACTGGGGCTATTACCTCGCGATAGAACTGTTCACACATCGCATGTACCACCTGTATTCTCGATACATGTTTCATATTCCGTACGTTGTTGCTCGCAGCTCGTTCGTTTGATTTCCCTGGTTGTTGGGATTTGAACCTAGACTAGGAAAATTGATAGGACGATCATAAGATACAGAATGCCCCGCTCTCTCACGTGCGTGAACATGAAGATCATGCAGGTTCACGTGATAGGACCGGATGAGTGAGTGCTTTTTGAGGTTCACTCGGATGACAGTGCAAGTGACTGATTGCAGGCAGATTCGACGAAACAATTGGGATGTAAACCCATCGCCGGACTGACTGGACCGAGAAGGTCATTGCTGACCAGATGCACTAAGTGGTTTAAAGGCTTAATTTCAACATTATTTTGACAACATGCGCTCCGGACACAGGTGCATCCGCATCTCTGGTGAAACGCGTAGGCTCATCATCTAGAAGCTCGAATGGGGAGAGGGTTAGGGCATGACGACAACAACAACAGTGTATCGTGCGAATAACGGAACCGCTTACAACTGGGTACATGCTGATGTTATCACGAATACACCAGAAGCTCATGGGATTTAGAAGTAAGCCCATTTTGATTGATGAACAGATTGACGAACGGCTGAAGTGAGCAGCTGATAATTTAACAGTAATTTTGAAACTCTGGAAACCATGAAAGAAAGTGTATTTCAAAAAGTGAACGAGCATCTGCAAACGCAACTCGATCTCCTGAGAATGGGTGATCCAATCAGTACGTTGTCTTCAACAGTGGAGAATACGCTTGTTGGAAGATATGCTGTTGAGGAGATCTCACTAAAATTACTACTGTGATGGTCGCGAGTATTCCAACACTCGGTGGAATACCACAACGTGGTAATTAGGTATGTCCAAATTCCCACAGCGAGTGGATTGTGGACGACACGGACGACCGAACGAGCACTGACTCAGCGAATTCAGATCAACGGATGATGCACGACAGGCAAATGTAAGTGACAACCAGATCGGAGGGATACTTTGGCGCGGCGGTGAAATGTGTCCAAAGCCCACAGTGAATGAATTACGGACAACACGAGAGACCGGACGAGCCATTGCGCGATGAAATCACACGAACGGAGGAGGAATGGCAAGCGAATAACACTCGACAGCAGACGTCAGACACACACATACACAAGCTGGCCAGAAGTGCACATGATGTGCCGGTTTGTTGTGGACAGGAATTCCGGTTCAAAAGCGCGAGTGCACGCGCGGCGCGGGAACGACCGAGTTAGAAAGTACAGATCGTGACTTATTTTTTTTGCTGCACTACTACAAACTGTAACTGATTTTTCGTGGATGCTCTAGGATACTCTGTGTAGGCTGTTGATGTTGACTATATGTAAACCTGGATCATGGAAACAGTTGACGAGCCCACAATTGCTCCTTATAGGTCAATGTACATTTGATTGGTTCTGTTAGCGTTTTTGAATTCAAACGTGATTTGCGTAAATGTCGCGCTATTATAACTGTAGGCTCGTCGTTTCATAGCCTTTGTTAAAACTCTCGTGGTCTTGTATTTTGTTATTTTCAGTTCAGCGGAAGCTGTCATGAATAAACAAAACAATGGGTTTGACTGTGATCGGCCGTTCAAATGATGCCCGGGGAAACGGTGGTTGTCTAAGTTTCGTAGGTTAAAACCTACCACTGGGTAATTCCTTAACCAAAATCCACCACGTTCAATGCCCCCTTGATGGAATACCGTTTCCTCTAGAATTGTTAAAGTTGGAGTACCAATATCACCATGCTTCTATACTAACTGCGAGTACAATTTTGTTGGTTATTCCGAATCAGTGGTTTGATAATTGCTTCCGCGTCAAAAACCATCACTCATTGGCTCCGCCCGATAATCTTTAAAGCGGATAGGCCGATTCTTCATGTTGATAAGTTGTTTCCAGGTCTTCTTTACTCAGACTGATGTGGTGAACATTGATCAGGAGAAAGCACCGCTCCATCCAACAACATCTGGTGAACAACACAGTTGCCTAATACAGATAACCAGAGCTTAAATCATCAGGCAGATAGATGTACGAATAATACGTCGATCAGCAGATGGTCATCTCATGACGGTCATTGTCGACTCGACACTCATGACCGGTTTAGTTGTTGTTTGGGCTATTTCGCAGTTGGAGATAGCGTGGACGAGGTTTGAATTCGGCAGGCACTTGTGTTACAATTCGAAGTTCTTGTCGACCCGACCGCCAGCCCTACGTGTATCATTCGTAATAAGGCGATTACCATAACTGACATGTAACTTGTTCACATTCCGTTGGTGTGAATGTACACGACCCGTCTAGGGTCTACTATCAGCGGTTCACACAGGAACTAGGTTCCATCGCTATTGAGTGTAACCAGTTATTTCTATCGTCTGACTCAAAAAGCATCATTTGGTACGTTTCAGTTCCAACTGCCAGCCTACCGTTCGCACACTATAGATGAGGACGAGAAGCTATTCGCCACGCTGAGAAAAGCGAATTCTACCGCGTTTATTTCCTTCGGAGGTAGACCACCAGATACTGTCCAAGTAGTTGGCATTGTACACGATGGAACCATATCAACCACTGAGCTCAACCATCCCTCGGTGGCCACCATAAGTCCGGCAATCAAGTCTATGAAATCCGCTATTTTTACATTTAATGGGGATTCGAAACTGGCGTCTTCACGGTACACCAGACAACCGTTTATACGTGATAAATTTCTACGACGTTCACTCCCACGGGTTTTGGTTCATTCACCCTTTGGAAGAATTTCGGTGGGTAGAGACAACCCAAACTCTGAGCGACTGGCGAAGGCCAAGTATGTTCTCTTTTGTTCGACTTTCTCTGTTTGTTATTTTCGATTTGCTTTCATTTCTCCGTCTGCAAAATGCTCCCACAATGCAATCTCTGATTTGTTTTTCAATGTACCCGCCACTTTGAGTCTAACGTGCATCATGTATATCATTGAACAGTTGCTCACTCCGCGTAGCATTCAATCCCCGTGTAATTCCATCGTCATAGGTTGCACTGTTTTATGTATCTGAAATTTGTCATCCTTACACTTTTAAGAGAACGCATTGCTAAGATTTTTCATTTGTGCAACATGACATCTCCACATCCCACTTCAGCAAAAATTGTGCTAGCATATCTGAGCTTGCAAACGTTTGGTATTTCATCTGACAGTTCATATTCACCGTGCAAATCATCTTAGAGCTGATGTGTACCTGCAGCCACTGTATTTGCCTGTTATGCGATCTTATTTTTAACTAACGTCGACAAAATCTGGTCAATTCGTGTGTGTGGTTGGACGTTTCGCTAGTTCATTTTGCGGAATCACGATTTCCAAGAGGAATGTGTGCGGCAAAAGGGTGTGCTATAGCGAAAACTGTTCACACAAATGTTACATGTTAAGGTTACCAGAGAACCTTTTCAAAAGTACAAGTTAGGGGATTGCCGAATTTTTGTACGGCATCGTACGTTCAAACGACAATTGATGTTCTATCCTAAAAATAGACAGGTAATTCGGAGAACAGGTAGGGTTACAAGGTATTCTTTCGGAATATTTCTTGCAAGTTGGCGAGAAATAGCACAAGCAATCGAGAACCTATGGAAAACACGACCACATTTGTTTAAGCAGCTTTGCCAAAATTATATCGTCACTCTCAGGAAGTGAGAGAAAAATTCTGAAAAAAAGTGTGGAAGAACGCATGCAATAATAAAGCGACAAATCGGGTGTTGGGACATGGACAAGGCCGGGGGGGTGCAAAGCACAATATATGTTATGAAATGTCTTTCTCATATTAAACGATCAGGTATCAGGTGATATCAAAACTACTCGTGGATAATCAGTCCGCGGAATATTCCAGATGTTTGAAAATGTTTTTAAGTGGTGTATACTCCAAAATATCAAAAATAATGCGTGCGAACTAAAGCTAAAACGAGTACTATTTCAATGTTCATTAGCAGTTTCTAAGCACGTTTAAACGCGATAACGTAAGCCAGACAAACCAATCAACAGCAGTCATTGGCGATTTTATCGATAAGCCCTACATATGCTTCCTTGGGGAATTATCTGACACATAATACTCCTAAAAGAGCGACTATCTCCAATGCGCAACATACATATCTGTCTTGCCAAATTTATTTTCCACTATCCGTAGATCCGAGGGGCTCAAATTAGACCGATTGAGTGAACCACAATCAAACAGTTGCTCTATCCCGGCTGACGATCGGGGATTCAGAACTGGAGCAGACACGGCATCGACAGATGATCCAAAGCGAACTTTGTTGGCTCGTGACTCACCCACGACACCTTTAGGAGAAACCAGTTTGTTCACACTGCATAGTACCGGAAAAACGGTGCTGGACTCAGGCACAGCGTTAGCGGATAGCTGCGTAGCTTCTAAGCACGAATCGAAGGGTAATTTGGAGGGTACCGCGTCCGGAAAACGACTGCTCTTGATGAACCAGTCCGGACAGGTAATATCTTGTACCACTTTGTTCAGCGAGGACGACACCGAGGATGACTCGAATGGAGTAAGTTGTCGACGTTTGCCATCGTGTGCAGGATGGAATTTCTTTCCGGTTTTTGTAGAACAAGATCAATTTACCGAATCAGTGGCTAGCGAGGAGGAGGGAGAGATAGTAGAGGCCCGATTGGACAGAACCGTTGACCTCGTTGGTCCAGTCCCACAAAATGTCACCACTTCACAGACAGGTAGTGGTTCCGGCCGCCATCGCAGGGAGCCGAGCAAGCGAGACGCTGGCGCACATCGGCTGAGACAACCCCGCACTATGATGAAACGTTTGAAGCAGTTTGTACGTGGTCGCTTTAGCAACGGGATCAACGCACCACCCACAAAAGCAGCAGTCGGTGGTCAACCAGATATTGAACTCGTGACGGAAATGAACAAAACGAGCCCCCATTCGACGGTAAGAACTCCCGTTGTTAAAATTCTCACATCAATCTTACATAAACAGACAAGTTCTGTAATTACGATGTCAAGCACAGAATAATGTGTAACAACTTTTTAGACCCTAATGTGGCCCATTCGTCTTTTTAGACTTTAACTGACGATGCGCGTGATTGCCCAAAACTGGAAAAACGAAAACCGTGCAATCCGAATCCTGACTTATCCAGTGTCGGCAGCTACCACAACAACAGCGCTATCCGGACGCATAGCGAACTAAGCGATTCCGGGCCGGACGGAATGCAAAGTTCGACCAACAACCTCAAAGTCAGTCGCAAACAGACGATCGTCAGCAACGCCTCTGTGTTCTCATTGCCTGCGATCCCTCCTGAAATGTGGTCTGTCGAACGACCCGTGTGGATCATGGGCGTACCTGTGTGTGAGGAGCAGCACTGGGTAGCGCTGGATGCGTGTGACGTGATCGTGTTAAAAAAGCGGGCCCGATCAGGTTCAATCGATCCAGTGAATCATCGTTCAGTTACAGGGTCGACTTCATCCATTTATGCTTTCCACGTGAAACCGCCAGCTCGACTGAAACCGTCCACTCGGAACTCACGGGCTGTGCAACACGAACGTGCTCGCTCGCTTGGGCGCATCTTGATGTCGGAGAAGCAATCATGCTCCCAACCCCACTAAAACGTACTCTAAATTATTCTCATCATACAACACCCAAAATTTTCATAAAACGGAAATGGTAATATTTTTCTCAAGAATATATTTATTATGAATATTATTACCTTGTGAGCGGGTGTTCACACGAGTGCAAGGTTATGTACAAAAGTTCACGCGATTGTGGGTCGACCGGTATTTACTGGCGGATTGTCATCAAGTCAGGAACACAACGGTTTCACTTCTTCCATTTTTTCTTCTTCCCTATTGAAACGACCGCTTGGTTTGTCTCTGAAATGTGAGGAGGGAGATAAAAGAAGGTAAACGAATGCAAGCATCCCGGTCAGTGGCACGGTTGCACCACTTTTATCGTAACAAACGAATTAGGGGTATTCCTAGCCTGTCTCACGTTATAGACGTCCGTCGGAACGGTGGACACAGCTAATGGAATTATGCCGGTTTATATGCACGTCAGTCGTCATCAAAAGCATGTTTTTGTTACATTAACAGCTAACATTAGTGACCTCTTTAGGTTGCACAGTTAACGTTTATCTCTCTGAATTTTCCTATTCCTTAATCAACGAAGTGTAGAAGTTCAGCTGTGGATCAACTAGCACGAGAACGAATTGGAACAGTAGGCGAATGTTCTCACTGAAGATCAAGCATTCACGTGTGTTGGCAAAACAGTTTTCGTTAAATTAGTATGTGTAGATAGTGCCCGTCTCTTAGCAGCCCTTTTAAATCAACTTTTATGTAATAAGAGATAGCTGGTAATAGGTTTCAGTGGAGTGAACATAACAGTTTTACTGCTAAACCATTCGTGAAGTAAAAACGACTGGAAAACTGGTGCAGTAGAAGTTCTACGAAAAGTATCGTAGTCGTACTCAGCCGTTTATTCGTCATCGCGTGTTGCTTAAAAAATGTGGACATACTCAAATCGACTGATTTAACAGAGACTCAGGGTTTGTCAGTGTGACGCCTGATCAATCGTGAAGGCCGAGTTTGAGCCGATCAATAGGTGGTCGGTCTTCTGTGTAACTGCTGTCAGGTTATCTTCAGCGTCATTGTTGGCCTCCTCTGTTAACAGAATGGATAGCAGCCAGCACTAATTACGATGGCTTAGACAAAATTTGATAGACGTAGTCCGTAATTGCGCACCTAAACACGGAACGAAGCTGAAAGATCAATACGACAGTCAATCACTAACATACTAGGCGGTTGGTCGACATCAAAACTGTATGCTGCTCACTAATCCTCACAGTGACAGTTCTCTCATAGCGCCAGAATAGCTGTCTTCGAAGATACGACTCTATTGCGTACCTTCTTACATGCTCCAGTGACGGCAACTGCGCAGGAAATCTTACTATACTCTCTGGTGGACAGTTTCCCTTAGGAGGTAGTTGCCTAACACACCGCAAGTATAAACTGAACGAGCACGATTAACAACACTGTGAATCAAAGAGCGTGCATTGTGACAGCAGAAGCCTTTCAAAGTGCCATGTAAGGAAACACGTGAGCTTCTAATGAGTTAAGCTTCATTCGCACGCAACAACAGTGAGTCTGATCAGAAGGTACTTTGGCTCGAGCCGCCACTCATCGTAAGTGGTGCGGGATATCCCAGAAGAAACATGAATATATGTGAGCCATTGCCTGTGAAAAGTTGTCATCTCGAAAAGAGTCCCCCACCCACCACAATCGTGCGGGCTCAACGAGATTGTCAAGGTCTTCATTTTTTGACCACGTTTTGCCTGACCATCCGCGATCTTGCTCTACCCTTGGTGATCTCAGCGAAAAAGGCCCGGTATGGTAAACGCTCGGCTGACATGCAGAGTAAGTGCCGCAATCATCGCGGACCGTGTGACTTGATTAGTTGACTAATAAGTTGCATACCCCGAGCATTCCGAAACAAGCGCAGGCGAATGGCCGAGTTGCTCGCGAAATCATCACTTGATATGAACCAAATCGTAGACAGTGACAGTTGAACACAGCAGCTTTGTTAACGTCTTCGTCACAAACAGGCCGTCTTTCCGAAACAGAACGAACCATAATGAATAAATATCATACACTCTTCCGGACGTAATCCAAGAGCCACAGATAAACAGCCGGCACAAAGCAATATGCCTACTTGTTATCCTCGCTCGTGTCTCATCAGCAACATTACACACGATGAGAGAGTGCTACACGAACATATTAAACTGTCCACAGTTTCAAACGGAACGCTTGCAGCGAAGAACGCGAGAGTGAGAATGCCCCAATCTTGCAGCAGCACATTTGCATCTCTGGCAAGACGACAGTGTCGTCTAAATGCTGCGTGTTGGTCAGCTTGCTGTCAGCAAGGAACTTAAAACCAAGCCCATCAGATTCCTCGGGAGGTCCTCCCAGAATGTCGTGTATGACGAAAGTGAACAATAAATAAGAGGTCTAAAATCCTGAAGAACATCGTTACAAACGTTGAAGCAGCTGTTCAAAACTCTCATCCTGTTTACACAGTGAACATACAACGATCTTGACAGATTAAGGTATCTGTCTGAAACCCTTCTGCGAAAGTGGCAGTTCAAAAGAACATTACGAGCAACCGAATCAAAGACAGCCTTTAGATCCAAAAAGACCACAACCGTCGTCCGTCCATAATAATATCGGTGCTGTAAAACACGTCGCAGGGCGAAATTGTGGTTATTGCATCCTCGATTCGATCAAAATCTTGCTTGTCCTTAATGTATTTAACTTCCCCTGGGTTTAAATAAGCGATGTAAAGCATGGCCAGTGAGTAACTTGAACGTAACAGATACTATAGTGGGTCTTCTGTTTGTCTTGCACAATTCGGGTTCCTCCGATGAAAATGGCACTGATTTTTATAAACACCAGTCACGAGGTACCTTTTCAGTTTTCAAAATCACCTGACAAAGTTTTGACAGTCCTGATGTTAACGTCTATCTACCATATTTGAAACCTATACGGTTCTCTGCCGTGTATCAGTGCATGCACGTTAGTTTGCGTCAAGCCTCATACGTGTTTACACTTTTGATAAAAGAAGTGGGATTTTTGCTTACAAACGCGTGACTTCAACAGCGAGCACGTTTGATCAGTGCAAAATGCCCCTACCCAGTACACACTATATACCACGTTTTCCTGCAGTTTTCGTGGAGGATTCTGCTCTGCTCTTGTGGAAGAATGTGATCTGGACTTATCCATCAACGGTTCAATACAACACCGAGCAGCGGTAATTACCAGTTGTTCCAGTGGTCGGATGCATGATACATTATTAGCAGAGAACGCTTCAGTCGCACCGTCCGTGAGGGAAATTTGGGAGAAACTGTTTTTATCATTTCCAGTGACAAATAAATTTGCATTGACAATGGACTCGTTCTGGAATGGAATGCAATACACATAGGAGTTAGTGCACCATCTTGCCAACGAATTGCTGGTCATAGGCCTCAGGGCGTTTCCAGCGAACATCCTGCAAAAGCAGGATTTCCTCCTTCTGCGGCGGTCCGCCAGTGGAATGGGGTGTGTTAAAACTAGAAGAAAATTCATTCGAAAGAAGCTAAGGTAAATGGGGGAGGCCTTAGGTACTGCCAGAACTTATGCAGCTGCTTGGAACGCAACGCGAAGTTCTCTGGGGCTGTGGCTGTCAGTGATTCTGGATCGAAGCCAATTGATAGTCATTCGGACAATGACAGGCGATAATTTAACTCTGTCCACCTCCACCGCTTTGCGTCTACGGTGCAGCGTTGTGATTGCAACCCCCCATAGGG
>JTDE01021986.1:5734-19460 GCA_014338405.1 Paragonimus skrjabini miyazakii | reverse complement strand
CACTTCTGCTTTCGACGGAGGACCGTCTCGAGTGCAATTACTGACCATTCAGGTCCCGTCGTCCACATGACCTGGTTGAGGCCAGCTGAACTGTTCTTCAAAATGTTCAGCCCACCTGTCAAGTCGGCGTGACTGACTGGTAATAAGTGAACCATCCTTTTCACATATGGCCAGTACAACTACGGATCAGGGAAAAAAGCTTTTTGCTATTCCCAGATAAAAAGGCTTCTTCCATCTCTTTCGATTGTTCGATCAAGTAGTGCTCACGATCTTTGCGCAAGCTTTTAGTTAGCTTGCGTTTAAGTTCTCGACGGTAGTCATCATATTCAGAACCAGGTGGGATCGAGCGACGCTTGTTCATGAGGTTTATCGATGTGACGGATATCCAGTTCTATCGCAATTGGACACCTTCTTCGGAACATACCCGTTCACAGCATGATTTCATAGCTGTGGAAATTTGTTCCCAGTGTTCGTTAGAATCACTCACCTGACTCGAACTGGGTAACTTCTTCATCAACGCCTTTTGGTAAGCGTTCTTCACTCTCATCGCTCGAATGTAAGTTAAATATCTTGCATTCACGAGCATATGTTCTCCGGGCAATTGACAAAAAACCAGCACGCACAACGGCACGGTCCGAGTCCAGATGATTGCTCCAAAAAGCAGGGCAGTCTTTAGCAGAGTGGCGTCACCAGTAATTGACTGTCATAGGATCGAGTCGTGCCCATGGCTGAGAAAAATCGGGAGGCCTCTGTGTAACATAATGTCCATTCCTGTATCGAAATACGGTGCTCAAAATGCGTTGTGCCAAGACACCAAATTTACTATCCAGCCACTTCTCCTATGGAGAAAGAAGAACAAGCTGAGCACTGAAATCACTGGGTAGTGTTGTGTCTGCTTCAGGAGATCAGCCAGTGCCGTAGGACGCATCTTTAGTAGCATCCAAACAACCATCCGTTGGAGCGTACGCCAATACAATGAATATACAACGCCTTTCTGATTTGCGTCGACAAACTTTAACCTAATTATGGAGTCTGACAGCGCACAACCGACTGTTCAATGGGATCCAATCGACCAAACATTGCTCTGCTCTGGAACTCAGTGCGATTCCCACTTCAGCTTGACCACAATATTCAACTTCGTTATCACCAAAAAACCTGAGAGAGAAGCGTTTGAATTGACAGTTATGTAGAGATGAGCTCGAGTAGATAACGGTAACAGAATCGTAGATTCGCGTCTCTCACAAACACAGCACACATGGAGCTCCAGACTTGACGGAGTATTAGCCAGAGCAGCTTGCTGGCTAAACTATCGGACAGTGCGGACATTGAAGGCGCCAATGTTTACCAGCTATCTTGGCCTTCGGAAACAGTTAGCGCCCGAAGGCACATACAAGGCAGAAGACATGGGGGAGGGGTAAAATGGTAGGAGGAATTTGTGTTGGGTGAATAATGTCACTTTCAGGAGAACGATAACTTCTGATACTTCCCGGTCGTTTGTGCCACGGAAGGAGGTTCAGTTGAGGGACCCCACCCCGATTCGCTGACTCAGAAGTCTGACCTGCGAGACAACAGGATATAGGGTTTTCTTGGAAGATCCTACCCGGAGCCAATGACTCAAGAGTCTGAGTCACTTGGCAGTGAGAAGCTTGCCTAGCCCGAGGGCGCAGTGAATAAGACACTAATGTCTGATCCTTATCATTGCTGCCCGCAGTGAATGTATTCGAAGCTACATCAGGCTTTTAAATGATATCAAAAGTTTTTCGACCGTACTGGATAATACGCCGGTGGTCACGGCCAATCGTTGGGCGGTCGGAATGCTCTTTGTTTTATGGTACCTTTTCCAACCCCTATCCTGATTCAGATGTTCATAGGATCGCGTCTTACTACCTAAGCACTCTCACGTGGTCGATAGTCCGACACACAACCCTATGAATGCATCTGGTTTCCGTTTGATTGCTCCCCTTTGGCTTGTCTGACAAGGTTGCACCAGGAAGCACCGGAACCGTAGTAAGTAGAGCCCTCCTGATCGATACAATACGCAAGTTTGACCATCACGTCACGATAACAGAATAGGTCAGAAGTGCACTGAAGTAGGACGTGTAGTCAACCGAGGATGTGGTAACGAGACACTGTAGGTAGTGTCCGTCTTCCACGTTGGTGACCTGTGAGTAGAGGCGCTAGCAAAGATGTGAGCTAATCCACTTCAGTGGCGCGAATACTGCTGTCGCTTGACTAAGGCTGTTTGCGACGTGAGGATAATCACTGAAGTGAGACAGCAGAAGCCGTAAGGCTATATATTTGCAAGCCTCATTTAAACGATAGATCATTTAAGGTGTATCTCGGGAGTGGAAAGTTACATTTACGGCGATGAGCATAAACAGCTGCGCGTTGCCTTCAATGGTCATAATCCGTAGAAGGGAGTAAAAATACAACAGAGCAAACTGAACAACCGTGGTGAGGATGGAGAGCACAGCACACTGCATTAATGAGTTCTTACCCGTGTCCGCGAATGGATAAATTGAACACGCCCAACCGATCACATCCAAGCGAGTCCGCCCCGCATTGAAGCACGATTGCGGTAGGCCGATAGAATGTGACCACATCATTCACGACGCATTTGAATATGTTGAAGTACACTGTAAGTAAAAGACACGAATATTATATATATATATATATATATATATATATAATGAACAACGTGCACGACACCTTTCACATTCAAATAACTCACCCGAAAAGAAAAATCAAATTCAAGATGCACTCGTGTTAAAACTAGTCAATAGCGTAGATAATTGCTATAGCCGGGATTTTAACTCCGACCCACGTTCTCATGCGGTAACCGTGTTGACCGCTGCACCAACAACCTCATAGCATTTAAACGCTCAACCACATCTGCATGTATGAGTAACATTTAGGTTGCTCGAGCATCTCACAAAGGGACACAACAACTGGCCCGTTAACTGCAGTCAATGGCCCCGCAATCCAGACTTCAGTAGAGCTTCGGTCACGTAATTCATCAAACCAGCTGACCGAGATTTTCACTACGGATAAACAGCCGAGAATTTGGTCCGTATAGACTGAATATCACTGACAGTTTATCGCAGCCCCTGCATGCGGATAGATTCTACAACTTATTTCACAAGCAGCACCTGATTTTGGCTTCGATCTGATTGAAAGATGAGGATAACGTGGACAAAATACTTGCACACGAGCATAAGTGTGAATCAGCGAAACGAAAACATAAGTGACGTTTTTGTGGATGCCGTGGAAGGAATGATTATGCTGGTCAGCAAGTAATCTTGAAATCAAATCGGCGATTTCGATAAACAAAATGAACACGGAACGTTGCGATGTACAGCTCGCTCTCTAAAACGTCGTAAGCTAAGTGATCGGTTGCATCAGTTCACAAGCACGGCTTCAGGAATCAAACAGCCGGACATAGTTGATATATACGGACAAACAGTCAGAAATGCTAGAAAACCAAGCGAGAGTAAGAACCAACAAGATGGTCGTAACATCAAAAAAGATTCCAAGTACAATGGGGATGCATAGTTTACTAACCAACACCTTGGTAAATTGAAGGATGCAAGTTATGTTGCTCCAAAACATCAAAGAGAATGGGTCGCAAGATAGGTGTCATCTGTCAGCTTCTATAACGGCGTTCGGCATTTCCAACTATTTGGGAACAAACAAAATGGCACAAGCAGTTGCCAGGTTGTCCTTGCTACGTATCTCATAATGTAGTCACATGGAAGTGTATAAATATAGGTAAATATCTACATATAGTCAGAATGCATAAAATGCTTCACTAAAGAACATCACATGACTCAAGTCTTCTCGTTGTTCTATTCAAACTTAGTAGGGGAAGTATTTTATACGATTAATACTGTCAGGTAGCCACCATCTACAGCAGTGAGTTGATGGAAGAACAGAAGTGATTCAAGTACAACCTAATGAAATTCTTTAAAAAAAAGGCAACCAAAGTCCATTACCGAATCCATACGTCACTTATGTTATATACCCGATGACTTGTAACTACAGTGTCATCTGTATAAAGCAAAACAACCGAGGTTCATAGTAACTCGTAAATGCACACTCGTTAGAGTGGCTAATCAAATCAGTCCGGCGGACGAACATAAGAGATAGCGATAAACGTGGTCATGTCGATCTCTAAATATATCCAGGGCATCCTGCTGACTGGATCAATTGGTCAATCGTAGTATTACACAACATCAGTTTGATATGGCTTGATCAGTAAAGCTATACTAAGCAGCTCATATCAGCTAATATCATGCACGCAGAAATCGCTGTCACAAGCTGGCTGCATGCCTTGGGGTTGACTGACTGGCTTGTTGGCTCAACTTGTTCAACTCTACTTGCATTTTACGAGCCTGTTTCTACAAAAAAGTCTGTAACACGTACTATTGTTGATCAGATGGGATCCAGTGTTTTAAAGACAGAAGGGTAACTTGTATTTTGTCAATTCTTTTGTAAGGCAAGTGTGCTGCTTACCACGAGATCTCGTCCAGCAGGATCTGATTCTCAGCTTACTCGTTCTATTAAGGGAAGATAGTATACTATTTAAAAAGTAGTACCAACAGACAGTTTGACTGATGTCCAAACAACCGGCTACCCTATTGCGTACGATCATGTGAGCTATGCTGACAATGGACTGGTCGACAGTGCGGCTGTTGGTAGAATGAAACAAATGTGGTTACTTACAGAGTGTGATGAACATAACTGTCATAACAAGACGAGTTAACCCCACTGGCTACTTATGAAATTCGACGAGAACAGTAGTGGAAGCGGCGAATGCCGACAATGATAGTGGACGGACCAGCACCCCAATAAACATACGCACATGTCGATAAGCTTACTCTCATCATCTATGCCTTCCTTCAACGGGACATTGATTGAATAGTACTTTCCAGCTTTCGCGCCCACTTCGAACATATCACCTGTGTACGTAAGGGAAGAAGACAAGAAAAAAAAGAGGCATCGTGAAAGCAATCAAGCCTACTACACAAACATAGTAGGTGTACTGAATCGAAATCACGTACAAACAACGAGACCACAGCGTTGAACACACGTTCATTCGTCTGCAGTAAGAAATCACAACGAATCACTACTGCAGATCGTTTATGACCAACCGAGAGATGAACGACTGAAGAGAAGCTTTTTCAAATGAAAATATCCATTTTGTGAGACGAACAGTTACGTTCTTCGAATGTTAAAAGTCGATAAGTGAGTATACTTGGCTAGACATCTCGCAAAAAACAACAGACCCCCGTGTGCGGCGAGACAAATGTTTCGAGTTGGACGGACTTATTCATCTCTGACTGGTAAACAACACTAAAATCAGCACGAAATACCGAGGCTCCCAGATGGATGGTTTGATTAAAGATCGCACACTAACGTAGTTGACTACTGTACATTCACATCTTTATCACTAACATTGAGAAAAATGGAAAAAATGCGCAAAAAACTGCATAGAAAGCCCGGTTGTCCACAATAAAATTGTTACAGAATCAAGTTTTTGCATCCACAACCGCCTCCCTCCTCTAGAAAACGATATAATCCAATCCGAATGAACGAAACTGTCTAGAACAGTTGAGAAGTGACCTTGGCTACCTTTCTACCTGTCCGACCTTTATTCCACTATGCTCATTGGTGGCTTAGTGATCTTAGCTATTATTTTCGGTAACTGTCCTGCAATTTTCTGACTCGAGAATGTTTGTAGGCCATTATGCACCGTATAAACATCTTGCAATTTTCTCCTTATAGCACACGTTGTTGGAGCGGGACAAAGCTGCTTTTTGCAGCCCTCTCTTGGTTTGTCTTGGGAGCATTTAACGGGGACAGTCGCGTTATTTTCGGGACCAAGATTTTCCGTGTTGATTATTACGGGGAGGAGAATCTGATTTCTGTCAAGCTCATTACTATACCGTGGACGAACCAGCGTATTCTTTCGAGGATTTACAACAAAAATAATTGGAAATCCTCGTAGAAAACCAATATGTCGGTGAACAGAACTGCTTTCGATAAATTCTCATCTCAGGCTGGTATAACTATATATATAATTATTTAACCCTAAGGAAAGTCATTGATGGAGGATAGAACGAAGTCAACGCGATTGGATAAAACACAAACACGAATTCGTTGTGGTTATGCTCACAAACGAGGAAGATTCAAGAAAGTCAGTGCTAATTAACTCAGCACGTATCTGTAACGGAATGGCAAATAGTGACCTAATAATCTGGAATGGCTAGCGCATTCGCGGCTGCGCTGTTACTTAGGGTGCAATCACCGCGAGCACACGAGTTCTCAGACAGAAACAGCTTGATGGCGTGTCAGGTGACCGAATCAAAAGCAGCCCTCAGGTCCAAAAACACCATGACCGTTGGTTGAGAAAGAAGAGGTGACATTCCAGTGCCCGTCGCAAGATGAAGATATGATCGGCAAACCTAGGATCAAACCAGAAATTTGTCTGGTTTTCTCTCATCTGATTCTCTCAGTGTTCTAGAAGTTGCCGCATTACGAGATCCGTGTCACATGATGATCTAACACTCTCTTAACAACTGGACTTATCAGCGCTTGTAGTGGATGAGTGGTAAAGTTCCCCGCTCGATGACAAATCCAGTGGGGTAGGCTGCACATTTGTTCGCGACTGATGATAGCTGGCTGATGTTGGTCGGCGTGAGTCAAGTTTCGCAGCCGTAAATCATGACAACCACGACAGTCGACTTGCAGACGGGACCTCCTAAACCTCACAGAAGTGCCTGTCGAACACCAAAGGTGCCCTAGACTGGCGAATACGACGATGGCCTTAGACATACAAGCCTATAATCCATTCCGAATACCACCACAGCCGCTTACGCAACTTCACAAACAAGCAAACCGGTCAACTATCCTCAAAACGCCATTATCCAACAATGAACCTACGTAATCACACCAATCTTGCGAAAGCGTTGCAAAGTGCATTCCAAAGGGTCTAGTATAACAGCAAACTGCGTCCAACGTTGTCTTTACTTCCTGGAAATGGTCAAAAAATACTTTGAACAAAGCAGTTAGAACACGAACACTGGTAGGTGCAAGCATTTCGTATTGACTCGTCAGCACCAAATTTACAATAACACGGGTGCGTTTTTTATAGCAAACAACTAGAGGAGTGAATAATCAATAAGCGGGATAAGACAGGTCATTAAATCCAGGGAAGGGTCAAGTTCACGAACAGTTGTTTCTGAACACAGAGAGCTGGCTTGAGTCGATTGATTGCGACTGCTTCAGCAAACCTTAAGAATCTTGGGTTAGAATGACGTAACAGGACTCTGAATGCACAAGATGGATCGATAACGTGACCAGTGGTCAGGCTGAGGCTTGCGACTGAGGAGGCTGGCTGTGTTACGCGTTGCAGCAACATTGCCGTTCTCCGGTATCACGGACTTCTGCACCCATTTAGGTAGACGTTCTCTCATTCTGGAGCTCAGGCATCTCTTGGTTCTGCCTATGTAGCTTTCTCCGCAGTTACATACAAATTGGTAAATACAATGTGAATTGGCACCGATAGGCTGATCTCCTTTGACTGAAGGCACCGGTAACTTCTGAGTCCGAGCAATTACACGAAGTTCAGCTGCATTTAAAGTTTGTTTAATCGAATTCCTCAACCGTTGTTTTGTTTGTTGCATAATATAATCACCCTTAAAAGGCAGCTCTATGTAGACCTTCTTCTTCTCTACAGTGACCACCTCTTCGGATGGTACTTTTTGTCTACTGTGCCTATCTATGAACCTTCTGGGGTACCTATTTGATTGTAGAGCAGAAGTAGTCAGGTCTGGTTTTTCCGCAAGACTATCGTGCGTACATATTCGCCTTGCCCGTGTAAAAAGTGTATTCACTAATGTTCGTTTATGCTGGGCTGGTGTGAAGCTGTTGTAGTTTAAGTATTGACCGGACCACGTGGATTTCCTATAGACAGTTATTTTAACCGAGCCATCTTCTCGACAACTTATGAATATATCTAGAAATGGCAAACAGTTGTTGTCCTCAAATTCACAAGTAACCTTCAAGTTAGGGTGACAAGTATTTGGACGTTGCACCAGGTTATCTATCACCTGTTTAGATCGACTAAATATTAATGTCGTCGACGTAACGCTTGTAATATGACAAAATTCCTATCACCGTAGCTAGCTGTTGCTCAATTTTTATCATGAAGAAGCCTGTTAAGATGGGACCCAGCGGACTTCCCATGGCTACTCCGTCTATTTGACGGTAGGACTGCTCGAGAAAACGAAAACTGACATTCTCGGTACAGAGCAGCAAAGTTTCCCGCAATATGTCAGTCGGAAGTGGCAACGGAATGTGACTCATTTCAACGAGTTCACAAATACAGTCAATCGTTTCGTGTAGTGGAACATTTGTGAACAGTGACTGAACATCTACAGAGCACATCATTTCGTTAGCAAGATTGATTTTGTCCAAGTCACTGACAAATTAAAAAGAATCTTTAATGGAATGTACCTGAACGTTTTGTCTTAATGGGGTTAAAGTAGCGACTAGCCAGCGTGCCAATTTATGGTAAGGGGAGTTTGTCATTGCCAAAATTGGCCTAAGTGGCATCCCAGGCTTGTGTGTCTTTGGTAGGCCATAAAGTTGGGGTGTTGACGATCCACACGGCTTAAGAGATTTATACGATACTTCATCAATAATCCTCAACTGTAAGAGCAGCTGAAGATGTCGTCCTATGCGATCCTCTATTTCGGTGACGCTATCCACTTTCTCTATTCGCTGGAACTTTGTTTTGTCATCCAATATTGACAACATCTCCTGTACATACGCATTTTTGCCTAAAACGACAGCCCCAGAGCCCTTGTCCGGCTTAAGTATAACTACGTTTTTTGACTTAAGATCTCTTAACAATTGCAGGTGTTGCCTCGTGATTGCACACCGGCTATTAGTCGGAGTCGTGATAAACCCGTAAGCTATGTCGGTGAACTTAGTCTTTAACCGACCTAAGTTGTCAGCACTAGTTGGTCGAAGATCAGATAACTGATCGATAAGATTCTCAAACTGGGCTTCAATATAAATGCGATCAGGCTTACGTGATGGTATTTTATAATCAAGACCTAAAGCTAACGCTTCTAGTTGCAGTGAATTCAATTGTACTGTAGAACAGTTCAGTACGTACTTAATGGGATCCGATGGAATTGGTTCCTCACCTTGCTTCGTACGTGACTTCCGCAACCGACTGATATAGGTCTTCTTTGTACGATCGATGATTTTCTTGCAGAATAGTGTAAAAATGATACGACAGCAAAGTGTCAAGCTTTCGTGTTGGGAAAAGGAACTTTTTCCCAAAAATTCGCATTATCTGCAAGGGAAATGGATTTCTTCATTTCCCGAGAACTAGAAAGCTCGTGAGCATTCTGGAACATCCAGGAAGCTACGCTCGCTTCTGACAGGTCCATTGGGCGACCTAGGTCCAAGGCCACCGCAAACCTATAAATACAGTTGCTGTAAATCGTAATTTTGCCTTCGGGCTGAGCAGCAAATAAAGCTCGTTTGAAGGCCGTCTTTTTCCTTACTTGTTGGGGGGTTCTAAGTTACGAGCTTTGCGTTCCGATATTTGAGCTCTGATTTTCGTATCGCTTGCAATATCGTTGCGTTTGTTCGTGATAGAGATACTGCTCGTGGTCTTTGCGTTGTTCTTGTCTTTTCTCTATCAGGTGGTGTCGTAACATTTCGACGACGGATAAAAGACGGCAATGTGTCTGACGCGAAGCAGCCAGTCGCATTTGAACAGTTTCAATGTGGGCAGTTGCAATGCGTCTGAGATTATTGTTGGTCACCTTCAGTTTGTTCTTTTTCAAGAGCCGAACAAACTGATACGGATATCGACCTTGTTGTGCACTCAATGAGAAAACACATCTTCACAAGTTCACGAGCAATCTTGCATCTCAGACTGGCAACACGACGCAGCAATTTGCAGATCTCAGCGGGAAATCGTCGCCTTAGAAGTTTGAAACAGTTGGTTCCCTTGAATAGTTTGAACAAAGCAGTTAGAACACGAACACTGGTAGATGCAGGCATTTCGTATTGACTCGTCAGTACCAAATTTAGAATAACACGGGTGCGTTTTTTTATAGCAAACAACTAGAGGAGTGGATAATCAATAAGCGAGATAAGATAGGTCATTAAGTCTAGGGAAGGGTCAAGTTCACGAACAGTTGTTTCTGAACGCAGAGTCCTGTTACGTCATTCTAACCCAAGATTCTTAGGGTTTGCTGAAGCAGTCGTAATCAATCGACTCAAGCCAGCTCTCTGTGTTCAGAAACAACTGTTCGTGAACTTGACCCTTCCCTGGACTTAATGACCTGTCTTATCCCGCTTATTGATTATTCACTCCTCTAGTTGTTTGCTATAAAAAACGCACCCGCGTTATTGTAAATTTGGTGCTGACGAGTCAATACGAAATGCTTGCATCTACCAGTGTTCGTGTTCTAACTGCTCTGTTCAAACTATTCAAAGGAACCAACTGTTTCAAAAAATACTTTGTCGTCAGCATAACCAGGATCAGTCAGATTACTACCAGACAGGAGCACCACGCCAGCATCTTGAGTGCCGGAGACAAGTCTTCATTATTTCGTCTGTCACAAAACTAAACAAACATGATGAAAGTCGACAGCCTTGATGTACACCGCCTCGAGTGATGAAACTGTCAGACGGTTCACCGTGAACCCTAACCTAAGCTGAACTATGGGAATAAAGCGCCGACAGTAAGTTCGCATAATTGGTCAGTACATACGTGCGTTTAAGCGACTCTAAAAATGTAGATCGATTCATCGAATCGAACGCACCTTTATAGTCGAGAAGTACGGCCATTGTTGGCCAACTGTACGTATCACACTTTTCCAGAATTTGGTGACGAGCGGAAAGATACATCCTTGTCCAGAAAGAAACCCTACTCGTTCGTCCCTAATGTCTCTCTCCTGAGCTGCAACGATTCAACGACGCATAATGGATGCCAGAACCTTAGTAACGACTGGGTCCTCATCTAGTTTTCGTAAGATCCCTCGACTCACTTAATAAATATGAGAACTGGTACCCGGACCCCAGCAGGTAAGGTTGTTCATCGTCGTCCACAGTAGTCGAAACAACTGAGTCAGAACCTCCTTACACAACTTGAAAGGTAGGGGAATGAGGTCACCTGTTCTACCAGCCCTATTACGTTTGAGATCGAAAATGCAATTGTAAACCTCCGTTTTGGTAGTTGGTTCTGGATCTACCGACCAGGGTACCACATTGAAAGTTTATAGTGGCAACATGGTAGAAGCAGCAGGCCAGGTAAATTTTATCTGGCGCTTCAACCTTCTAGACTTCTTATGGATGAGTGTGCCGCCTGCCTCGTTGATAGCTTCACTGACAGACGAACGCCTTGGATTGGTATTACGGATAAGTTTGAAGAGTCCGCGTGTGTTCCCTGAAGCAAAAGCGGTTTTCAGTTCCTTAACTTTCTCCATTAGCCAAGCCTCACGATCAGCGCTTAAGCTACGCCTCAGTTTCCCAAGTATGTTTTTGATAAACTCATTATAGGAGCTACCATGAAGAATGATCCGTCCGACGTCTAACAACTTTAGGGACTTCCCTGGGTGATTGTGTAACCCACAAATCACCATACCTGTTTCATGGATAACTTGTGAGATTTAACTCCACCAGTTGTTCGGAACTCCGGGGTTAGTTTAGTAATTAGGCTTTACTTACAACAAGGCACGTTTCTTGAGGAGCTGGTGAGTTCGTGGGGGTCGTTGCCTAGCGAAAGTAAGAACAAGGCGTTAATACATAGTCTGAATCCAAGTGTGTGTTACAATAAAGAACGCAGTCCGGAATAGAATCAGACCGCCTAGAGCTAACAGCTGTATGATCTTTCTGAGGACACGTCCGATTCAGAGGAGGGCGCCAAATGCAACGATGACACGAAAGACGTCAAAATGAATGCTGGCTAAAACAGCTGCACTCGGCGCACAAATGCAACGGCCGCCCACCATTATCCGGGTGATGTGGTGCTAGCTCGAACTTGCCACCTAAGTGAGACTCGGTTTCGCCAAAGCATCAGACCTTGACACTCACATCGCCCGCCAAAATGGCAGTGTCAGAGCTTTCTGTAGACCCAAGAAGAGAGAGGTCAGATCCGAGTAAAAAGAAGCCTTTCTTGGAAGTGATTTCACTGCAGTCAACTGGGACAAACGTACACTATGGAAAGGTATCTGAACGGGATATATTAACAGAAGTTACTAAGCAGATGACGCAGTCTACAGCATACAAGAACCCAATCTATCAGTGCTACTGTAGCCTCAGTGCCGAGAGCTATATCTACTCCAGCCTAACAAGTAGCGGCGACTGTGGAATCATGGTGTGTATAACAAGCAACAAACAGACGGAGTGGGTGCTGTCAGTTCTTACGATGATAACTGTCCTAGATACTAAACTCTGAAATGCAGCGCACATCGATATTCAATGAGTTTAACCACCATGCGAGAAATGCTTGATGGTCTAACTGCTTCAGAGTGCAAACGCTGAAGGCACCTATAGTAACATGCATTGTGGACCTAGGCAAGGAACGAAATGAACAAGAGGCTGAGTCCTAGGATAAGATGTACCGGGGCAGTGTCACTACGATGCGTTATATACGTTGTGCGACTTGTGACCTAATTACTAGAAATGAGATCGGGAGGGTACTGAGAGTTAAATTTAATGGAACAATGAAGGAAAGATCAACAGAAGCATGTTTTCGCCTATCCACCCTGTTGTGTGAAGCACATAGGACGGGTCGGTTTGTAAAGGGAGACAACTGATAGACTGCGGAATTATCGTCGTTCTGAGAAGGTGTGGTTGCATATGAGCTGAAACACTGGCAGGAGGCGCAGACCACCAGAGAAAAACGAATAGGATTCCCAACCAAAGCCTTCAGTTCTAAACTATATTCAGGGACAGCGGGTAGGTCATCATCAACTAAATCACGGACAGCAACATATCTGTGGTTCACAATGATGCATAACTGCCACACAACCACGAGGGAGAGGGAAATGAAAACACTGCGCAGGAAGAGAGAAGAAAAAACGGAGCAGAGGAAGGGGATTCCACCATCAAAAGTAACTACGTCTATATTCAAACATACAACATCAAACATAGAATTAGTGAACTATTAAAGGTCAAATGTGAGACTAGATGGGAAACGCTACTAAGATAAATGGTCTATAGTCATCAGAGGTCGCATGAGCGGTGAAAACAAGAAACATTTTAGCAACTATATGTGGGATATATATTCAGTTCACGCAGGCAAATGAAACTGCAGCGAGAACAAGCGAGGATGTAGTAAACAAGTAAGTAAGTGTGGATGTATTGCTGTAGATTGCCCAGACCAGTTATTTTACTGAGTGTGTTCGTGTGACTAAGTTTCAGGTTCGGATCATACTGAGCCGGCAGGCCAACACGGTACATCATTGCTTTCGGTTCGTCAAAAGCTGCTAGGCATTCAGTCGTCTGGTGTCAGGGTTGATCCGTGGTAAGAAGGTGGTTTGTGGATTCTCCAGTGAGATGCATGTGGAGTAGGGAAGTATCGCAATGGCTGAACAGCTACAGAAAAAGAGGGCATTCGATGGAGATAGCACTTCTACGATGATCTTTACCCTCTCAAGACTATGTTGGTGGAGGTCATCATAGATATGCTTCA
>JTDE01021985.1:24412-39196 GCA_014338405.1 Paragonimus skrjabini miyazakii | reverse complement strand
CTTCAATATCAAACTCTATGCTCTGGCCCTACTACTAAATAGCAGTGATGCGAATATTATAGTGCGATAATCTTCCTCACTACACCAGTACAAAGTTGGCCGACAAAAAAATTGAGATGACCTTGTTGGATCGTGTTCTAAAACAAACCCAACATTTCTAATGTGACGATGGATTAAGATACATAGGGATTTTGAAGCACATGAAATCTAGTAACTCTTAACCCGTGTGTTCCAATTGATGAGTTCAACACATGTATGGAGCAACAAACATACAAACAAACATACAAACCTGTTGTGTCCACAACGATGCAAGCCGCTTCGCGAAACAGTCTGGTTAACTGAGTCTGAATATCTGTCAGAATTGCGGATTCCTTCCAACCATTAAGAGATTTTGCTCGATATAGGTTGAAGATGGGTTGAAATAGCTCACAACATTCCCATTATCGTGGACATTTTAACCGGTCCCCTCTGACAAGAATCACTATACTAGGGCTTAACCTTTGCTGACGCTCTTCAGTGATGCATAACCCTGGCACGATGGGCATTTGAACTCCTATCAGGCCTTTTTAGGCAGTCGTGTTGGTCGCTTCACCATCGGCCATATATTGGGCACGATTAAATGATCTTATACAAGCCCTCGACTATAGTGATTTGGTAAACTCTTTCGTATTGACGACGTTTACCGCATCTTAAAGTTTTTGTCAATCTCGGCTTGTTGATTGAACGACATTTGTTCTGACCCTCAATTGTTCGTTTCGGTCGTAACCAAGACAAAAGACTTAAAACCGTTAACAAGTCACATCGGACAACTCACTAGTATTCCGATTGTAAACTGAAAATGTTTCATTTTCTAACGTCGTCTTAGCGTGTCACACTATCACAACATGTCTGTATTCTGGACTGCGACTGGCCAGTTAGGAAGTGTTGTTCAACACCTTGAGTTCCATTAGGACAACATAAGAAAAAAGAACTTGGTAGCTGCAATAGTAAGTGGATGGGAGTGGACCACAACTTTTATGACTGCCCCAGTCCTTCTGAGTTTTGTGAGCCAAGAAATCGGGCGGCACAGGGATAGTTTAGTCGAAAAATGGACATGTGTGGTATGTGCTGCAGAAACACTTAGTATGCATACAGCGTTGCGCACGGTGATAATCGGGCAGCAATGTAGTTTCCATTGCTAAGTTCCTATGTGGAAAATACCAGCCCCTAACAAATTACTTGTCAGTGTTTCTAGTATTTACTCTCCGACTACTTCGATACCTCAGTGACTGCAACCGGCTGACTACTCACTTGCGGTACACTGTGATTGATCATTTTCACCACAGAAGAACCGAATTTGATATGAAGACATTGAAAGTGGAAATCAAGAAGGTATAAAATGAAATATGTGGAAAGGAAGGTACAATCCCGGTAAGTAACAGTAATCCAATTCAACTTATTCAAATGAGCACTGGTTTAAGAAATTTTTGTGTGTTAAACTTTGAGTTTTCCAACCCCATTTTTTCAATAGTTTCAATGGCTAACAATTTGATTTCGCCCGCGGAAATTTAATGTTTAGAATTGTTTCCGGGGAAACAAATTATGATGGAAAGCTGGGGTTATGCTCGTTGATATCTATACCTTTCAAGACGTTTAATGATATTTCGATGTCATTTTTAAAGGTCTTGATGTTATTTTTATTCGATTCAATGCCAGTTTAAGGTGACTGAAGGAGATCTTCAATATTGATTTATTAATGTCTTTGGCGCCTTCCAAACAAATTATTGTACATTGGCACATTGGGACAGAGAGTGGTAACGCATAATCTTAGCACTATGTAAAAGCTTACACGACCATATATTCTAACACAGTCAGGTTGAGGAACCCTCACAGTATGCACCCGAAGTAGGAGTGTGTTTGTCAAAATCGAAGTATTAATGTTGTTTAGATAACATCTTTCACTTGCCCCAATATTTTCTACCTACCACGACTCTTTGACGTTTACAGACCCGACGCAATCAGAGGGTCCGTTAGAGCTATCCATCAAACAATGTTGCGATTTCAGCAGAACGTATCGGCTTGCAATCTGTGCCCCCCTAAGAACATCGAAAATGCGGAACAGTATCAAGGAAGTCTTTTGAGCCCTGTAAGCCAATACCGAATCACATAAACCAAAAAGACATGGTACCTTTCACTCAAAGGGCTATCTTGTGAATGCCATAATGTTTTATGGTGTTTACCCTCAGACAGTCGTTTCACCATTGAGTTCGTTCTTTTGCGTCATTAATAATATTCTTTGCAAAGAGCTTGACAGGATCGGTTCAAGCATTGCCCAGCATATTGCCTGACACAGTCAAATGAGGCCGAAGTTGGTGATGAAGTAGCGACTTGTCAGTCGGTCCCATAAATTTCTACGTCAGTCATTTTTTGTGGTCAGTGTAAGCGATCAACTTTAGATGTTGTATGATCACGTAGAGTGGTCATTCTCATATATCGTACACCACCTACCAGTTGAAATGTTTTTACTCGATTCGTTTGCATTAATAAAGACGATTCATCCCATCTGTTGCTCTTGGATCACGACGGAAAAGGGCAAAGGAAAGACTGTTAAGAATTCAATACAGAGAGGTAGTTGACGACCTCTGGATCCGATAATTGAATGTAATCCATCATACCCATTTACATTAATACTCATAGGTTATCTAAACTAAGCATACTTAACTGGAGTAGAAATGTTAGTTCCCAATACACATTAGTATGTCACAAATAGGATAGAAGCGTTTGAATTATCTAAAGGTAATTAAAAAAAGATAAATACGGTGGTGACAAACATTGATGCTTGGCACAGAACGTTTTCATACGGAATTACCTGGTAAGGAACGGTTTTCCTATTCATTATGGCAACTTCTACATATCGCATGAAGGAATCAGACGTAATTGTGTCCAGGTTACATTGTGCAGCCTTCAGCTCATTCATAGGGTAACTTATCTCGACACCACTGTACAACTGTTGGGCAAGTACACTTCAGGGCCGAGACCGGGGTTATAGATTGATTGAGTCAGTATATGCTATTTGTGAAGCAGAGACCCCATTTCTGTGACCTTTGGTACATGAGTGGAGCGTAAGCCGCCTTGAAGTGTTGGACTGGGATATACACTCATTTACGCTTCTCGCTAAAGTCAGTTTACTCATACTCGAGTTGTATAGTACGATCGCTCCTGCTTACTGTCCGTTACATCTGCGGACCAACTGTGGGACGGAATAAAAGTGCCTTTGATACCGACGTATTTGAGAGTGACAACTGTGAAGGAATGTCATCAGTTAGCTCATACGGGATGTCATCGAACCTATTAAATGCTGAGGCAAAGGGCATACTGGCCGGGAATGAAGAAGAATGTTAACAATTATGTGCTGGCGTGCTAGCAATGTAAGCTGCTGAAGAGTTCCAGCTACCCCAGTCAGTATCCTACACAACCAATTCCGGTCAGTGAGACTGGGGAATTATGGTCGCTGGACGTAATGGGTCCCTTCCCAGTAACCACTTCCGGAAATCAATACATCATAGTCATGACGGAACATTTCACAAGATGGATCGAAGCAGCCGCTATACCCGATCAGCGTGCAAGCGCTGTTTGCAGAGCGGTAATGGAACACATCGTTGCAGATCATGGAATACCGCGAAGCATATTGACTGATCAAGGTCCCTGCTACGGAAGTGACGAGTTTCGGAATTGCTTGGAGCGTTTGGGAATCAAAAAAATTCACACGACGCCACATCATCCTCAATCGAATGAATAAACGGAAGGAAACAATCGCACAATTGAGGGGTGGTTAGTGGCGAAAGGAGGGGACCTTGTGCAGTACTGGACCGCCATGGCCCAGTGTACCTGATTAAACATGAGAAGAATGAACATCGAGTACACGGAAGCCAGCTTTGCATATGGTATGCCACCGCGAACAGAAGATAATGCACACCAGGAGCATCAAAGTCCTCGAGGCCGGTACGCAGATCGTCGAGAGAATGAAGAGAACCTGAACAGCTTTTGTTGCAGCTGGAACAATCTTTGCGGGGGAGGAGTGTAGTGAGGTGGAGCGATCGTGCTATACTATTCACACCACTGTTATTCAGTAGCGGGGCAAGGGCATATATTATGACATTGAAGTAGCCGTAGGAAAAATACAAGAAGAAACATCGGAGTGCAGCATCACATGAAATGGTTCTTGGTACGTAAGGGAACGTAAAAGAACTGAGCATTGACGTCTGTAGCAACCTTGACCCTCTGGGTCCAGTACCGTACGCAGATGAGTGCTTTTGTTGGTTGTCATGTTGAAGTGCATAACCGATGTGTTGCCTTCCTGAATAAATAACCCTCGTGCCATCTGCGTTCTTGGCTCGGAACGCTCGTAGTTACAAATGCGCCATAGGCTATAACCAATCGTTTAACAACGGGTTTCCCGCCAAAGCATGCCACCTGCTTTCAGAAAGTAGGATGGTACCGTTTCCGTGCATGAACTGACCCAGATTACAGTTCTACTCGTCAGTAAATATCATAAGTTCTCACTGAGCTATTTCTAATAATTCAGGTCCCACACACCTTGGACTGTGTTCCAAATGTTCTTGAGTAGGAGAAATTAACTTTTTATCCTTCGGCAGTCAGACTAAAAGAAGTAGAACAATACATGTCTTCAATGGGTTGTCACTAAAAATACTGTGTGGCGAACAAGCTCGTTTTCAGTTATTTATCATCAGACTAAATGCATCACATTTATATCACAAATTTTACAGGGGAATCATTAAGGGGGTAGACGAGGAACGAGTGATTAATGAGGTCAGTCAGTTCAATATCATACTGCAATCGAATATCCACTTGAGCAGTGGGTCCTGACAGGTTAACAAGCTAAATGTATGTTTACTGTTGAAGATGCCGTATTTGGTCGCAGTAGATAGCAGTTATGCCTGTACCTCTCATATAAAGCTGTGGATAGTTGTACTCTTAGTCACCGATAGAGTTGAGTCTCTCCAAGTGGAATGATCACCAGTAGGCTTAGATTCATTTGTATGAAGGATCAAATTCTGGCTTTTTCTGAATCCATCCATCGTTGCACCTCTTGCTTGACCGTTCACGTTTGTCTGAACTGTTCAAGTTACTTGGTCTACCACAACAAATCTAACACACTGTCGTTTTTGTTTTCCCTGATGGCATTTGCTCGTGGCCTGTAACTGTTTCTAATGCTAACTACACTCAAATTTCATGTGTCTTGGCTGGTGGACGTGTCGAGGTCACTTTCATAAGTTTTTTCAAATATTTCAAGCTGAACATCACACACAATTGATCGCAGCTGTCGCATTCGCATAGTCTTTCCAGTCGGCCCCTTTCGAAACGAAGCACTAAACTCGAATTTTGCTGTCGCTGGAAGTCGTCAGCAATGCCTATCCTTGCAACTACCAAATACTTCAAAAATTATTCGAAACATTTTCAGTGTAGTGACGGTGACGACTTCAGTCATTTGTATACTAGGTATTTAACAAATTAAGGCCGCGAAAATATTCCCAAAATATATGACATACTTAGGTGGCGGGGTGCATTTTTGAGTTCAATTTCTAGCTCCGTACATATCATCACTGAGGTTACTGCAATGTAGTCACTTCCTTGGCAATGTAGTCATTCTCTTCTGGTCACTAACGTAGCGGATTCTCTCAACCTCCTAGGTTAACTTTCTCAATAGAATCCGTATCAGTCTCAGAGACTTCTAAGTTTGATGATTTTAATTTCACTGTGCTATAAAGAATGACTTTTTTAATGAACATCAAGCATATTCCCCCTGTATGGACGACGCCGGTGGTGATTACGTAACATAAAGCGGAGTAGCATGAACGATACAAAACCCAGTTGAAAGCCAGCTATCAGTGAGCTGTGATGATTTACTGCATGACTAATATCGCTCTGAGTGAGTTCCACTCAGTATGGCCACAATATGGAGCGTGGCGATCGATGAAACTCTAACAGTTGTAGCCAAATGAACAGAACTCATACTCCAACCGCCATTTGTTGTTCCAGTCTAGTGTGTGCGAATACACAACGCAAAAAATAACGGAGAAAGGAGAATTCATAAGGTAACGGATATTCGAAGGTCTTGTTTTAAATATTACCATCTTGTCACATAAGATTCAGTCATTCACCGTCAATTTTTGTATTGTCCTAGCTAAACATTTGAAATCAACGTATTTTATCGTTGGGACTGTAGAACTAATAAATGTACTCAGTTTCATTGTATTAAGCATTATATTTACAACAACTTAACAATTCCATTAACAGCTGAATTCACATCGACGTGTTAGACGCAAGTCTAAACAGTGATTTGTCCATAGCACGTAAGCCAGACCTGGGAAACAGTCAGCCATATAGTATAGATATTCATTTTAATGAAAGGTGGGCTTTATCTTTAGGTGTACCGATCTTTTCAAATGACCTCGTTCTATTAGTTATTGGCACAGTCACGTACACATCACTATCTCAAGTTGATGTTTTCTTTGTTAAGACTTACCAGATACAAAGAGATGTTAGAAGTAATGCTGTGGTGTGCTATCAAATACGCGATGTACGAAAAGGTTATTCACAGGACCAGTGATCTAATGAATAAGACAGTACGGTAATATGTGCGAATACTGAATCCTTTAGTTTACCTGATGAGTTTGAAGTAGTTTTACAGAGTTCCGAATGAACAGTTAAAAACCAGCAAATTTTAGTCTAATCCATTCATAAACTGTAAAAATGGACCTGATGTTGGCAATAAACGGAGTTCAATCCGATATTCTTTTTTCGGACTTGTGAAGTTCGGTTCTTATCTAACTGGCTTCATTACAATTTATATAGGCATTTCAGTAGACTATTATTTACTATACATCACACACATCACGTCTATTATTGATATGTAGGTAAAGTAGTTCTTAGTTATGAGTACTACAGACGGCGCACCATGGTGAACGATGAAATGAAAGGCACTGTTTGCCTGTTTACATTTTGATCTGTCCAAATGTATGTTACTTATGGAGGTCACTCTTTACAGGTTGTCACTTGCTTCAAATTAAGCCTGGCCAATCCAATATGTTGCTTCTGTTTTGAGACTAGACTGGTCTGTGAGTGTTTATAAGGGAAGAAGCAAAGACCAGAACAAATACAATCAAATCAGACGATTTGTCATGTGCTCAATCGGGCTCACACGCACGCTCATGCCCGCCCGCATGTGGACATGGTTACTTATTTCCTGATGATATACAGACACGTAGCTGAATAAAAGACTATATTCACCTTGTCCAAGTGCCTACATGAGACCAGCTAGCTTTGTGTAGCTATGCCCTAAAAATGAACCGGTGCACACACGCGTTCGCGTGCCCATACACCGAAAGGTCGATCGATTGACAAAAGCGTTCAAATTTTCCTGATCAATAGCACGCACAACCATTTTGCAGAACGCCAGGTCGCCCGACCACGAACTGACGCTTTTGGACAGTGAAGCTACCTGGAACTACGTGTATGAGTGTACACAAATCATAGTGAACTATACATAATTTTATCTGTACTCTCAGCTAAACGATCCGGTTGCTGATTAAGTCAACGGACGGACGCTAGTTGTACCTGAAGTCTAAACGCGTCACCGAGTTAACGGCGGGTGCTCCAGACACACACACACACACACACACAAACAAACAAACAAACAAACAAACAAACAAACGTAGTCGCGTACATCCGGGAAAGCGGGTGGACGAGCAAACAAGTGCTGCCGCACGTACACTCAAAGTTTACCGCCATTCAGTGCACAAGTAATTGCCATTAACATACGCAGGGGGTTGTGACCGGAGTGAGAGGAGGAGAGGGCACGTGAAGGTCGATTGCGCTCTTTCGACTATCGTCTAACTGATGTAGGTTGATTGTTTTACTCGCACGCATGTTTCATATACATTCCTCTTTCTATTCCAGTGAACCATGCTCGATCAAGTGCACCCAATGAAAGAAGAACTCAGACGCAATGAACTAGGCGGCTGTACGTTGACCGGATTTTCCGATAATGTCAGTTCAGCAGTCTATTTTGTGGACGGTACCAGAGATGGCATACGTGTGGTTACGAGTCAGCCGACTAGTTCACCTCAACTGGATATCTTACCTAAGTCATCCGAAACTTCTGTGATGGATTTTACAAGCCTTTACGCTTCTCAAGCAACGGACAGTGGTATTGATATGAGTTTAGCCTTGAATTCAAGTGAGATTGGGCAATATCTGCATACTTCCTTACAGGAAGACAAACCTGCGAGTAACACTGTGTCCCGATTAAGTCCTCTAAACAAGACAGTGACTACTAATCACGTTGTGGATGCGAAATGTTTATCGCTGACTGGACCAACAGCATCCACTCCACTTGCCCATGTTCGCAGTTTGACCAACCAGTGCTCGGAACATGTCGACAACAATGACAAAGGTGACACAAATGCGGATAGACATCTGGTTGGGTCAGCCAATGATCACTCAGCTTCTGCGATGGCGAGCGCAACCAATGTGGTTTTCAAATCTATGCCTAGTCCGTGTAGTCCACGCAATCTTACAGTCCCTGCAATCTTATCAGTCACAGCACAAGGGACTGGCGATATTACATCCCATTCACTTCACACCCAGCTGGCCAATGAGCAGACTGTGTCTGAGCTGACTGAACGCCTTCCCACTGTCTATTCGGCCAATGGACAATCAACGCTACCGTCACCGCAACATCAGCAGCAAACACAGGTGGCAGCAACACAACACCAACTGCAACAGCAACAACATCCAGATGCACAACAAGTCGATACTCAGTTTCCACAATATCAAGGTGTCCACTTTGTACCGGATGTGAACTTGTTTCCGAATTATACTACTCTGACCGCCGTAAACACATTGCCATCTGTACATAGCGTTTCGAATCCGTTCACATCCACCCACACCTCCTATTTCTCTGGTTGCTCCACTGACTCGTCCGTCGCAGCAGCCTCAGACGTGATGAACTACCTAAATCCGCATTCAGAAGCATTCTCTGCTATTCATCGAACAGTCTGTTCGGCTAGCTTAACAGGCGCGGTACAGACGGAAGAAAAAAGTTTCCCCAACTGGGCAACTGCCACTGCGACGAGCGATTTCCAATTCAACAGGAATGCTGCGGATGGTTTGTTATTTCGAGATCCACATCAGTACAGTAGCCACAATTTTGGTGCAAACGGACAAAGTCCAGGCGGTGGTGTCAGTTCCGGGTTGAAGCAAGTGCCCGTAAATAACTGTTCTAGCGATGTCAGCAGTAACAATCTTGGATCATACAACAGACGAGCAGATGTGTTGGATGTGATTGGAGGTCACGGACCTGTCGACCACGTTCAGTTGCGTAACGGGACAGCGGTTGACAATTCAATCCATTTTCGTGCGCTTCCACCCCAGGCATGTTTTCCATATGGTCCACAAGAGTTAGATTTAAAACCAGAGTTGAAAAATTCCGTGACCGGTGAGTTCAGTCTGAATGAAGTAGTTAGTCTTTTGTGGGCATATCGTGTATTGTTTTATCCATACCGTAACATTTTTCAGTAGACTGAGCGACGATTATTGAAGTGTAACGGACGTAAAATCTGAATATGTAAAACAGCCTTAACACCGGAATATAGTTGAACTTGTACCATCAACAGTGGGTGCACAAAACACATAATAGATCATTCAGGATGACCACTTTCCAGTGTAGACGTTTTATCTGTGTGCAGTGTTATTCGCATCAAATGGCGAACCGAGTAAATGCCTTACTAGTAATTTGATGCTCCTGTCAATTACCAAATTTTGAATTCAGATCAGAAGTTTGAAGTTCATAATTTCGTGCTACCTACTGTGGTTATACAAACCAACCAAACAGCACCAATGCATTGTGATCTAAAATTCGCTTTATTAGTATATTGTCGAATTTGAAATAGCGTTGACCAAAATAATTATCTTCATTTACAGTTGACAACGCGCTTCGTCGTCTGGTGGGAGGTTGTTTATAAATCTGGTTTTTTGACTTTTATCGGTTGGTTATTGTCAACGATGGTTAAGAGTGTGTCGCTAATTTTATTTTTCGTGGAATTATCACAAGTAGTTCAAATGTAATGCAATGACTGAGGTCAGGTTTCTAGCCTTTAAACAGCAAGAGTTTCGTTGCGATGTAGAACACAAAATCATACGTGAACTGAATACCATTGAGCAGTCATAACTGTCACTTTCTCCGAGTAGTTCGCCCGAGTTTCCAGACCACGTCACTGTTACGCTTGGCTTTAACAAAATGAAAAGCTTTAGTTCTTAAGAATGGTCCACCACAACAGTCGGCAGATTCGTTAAGGGCTTTATTCAAAAGAAATGCAATGCGTGTATTTGAGAAAATGAGGTAATCACCGTCTCGTTTCGTTCGTTGTGTGCGCTTCTGAACGAAGGATGGTGCACAAGTTGCGTGAATCAACCGTAGGTTTACTAATAGCTTTGATAAATGAAGTTATTCACCAGGTCATGTTTATCTTCTGGGCTGGGGCCCCGGCGACTTACACAATCAGTGGCAACAGATTTTAGTTAGGACAGCAGCCAATTGGGTTCAGTGACGTAAATGTTACCGCTGTTTGGCAGAGTTACACCTGACGAAAGTGAAATTACTGATACGGATTAGTGAAAGCCGTAAGGAAACTGTTTATTTTAATGACGCCTGTCCCCCATGTATGGCTAAGCTGATTGCTTGGAAGGAGTTGAAAATGTTGAATGTTTGAGTGTAGGCAAAGTTGTTTTCAGCGGTTAGATCCCCTCACTTTCTTTCCTTTATTATTGTTTAAAGTTTGCTCTTTTCTTCATGGTTGTATGACAGTTAAACACCAACATGAACCACTGATGTACTGCACTCTTTGATAATGACTTGGCAGTTTTCTGGTAGAACGAGAACGACCGATTTCGTGTACCAGATTTCTGATACACAATGCAGTTCCCACTCGAATGCACTGATAAGATTATCATAGGCTTCAGCTACTTAACCTCGAAGCCGGTTGACAGAGTTAATCAGGTTACTAGATTATGACCTCAAATGAAACCATGCAAAGTCAGGTCCTGTCGCAACTTCACCGAATTTTAGTTTCAGTAGTCATAAGAGTTAGGCTGCTTTTCTCTGTCAGACAGAGGTTGCTGATATTGGTTGTAACTTCCATATGTTAATCATAACGCGATTCCCACTTGCAATATTTTATCTAGAAGTCACTAAGCCGTCACATGTTTAAAAACCCGCTTTTGGTTAAGGCGTCCATTAATTATTCTAGTGGGTTGTTAACGTGATCACTACACCTGCCACAACAACTGGATCAATAGGGTGGCGAAATTTAGGATTCATATGGCTTGTTGAAGAGTTACATTGTGACCATCCCTTCTAGTGCTTATAAATTCACTTGGCATCGAATTCTTCATAATCCACATAAATGTCGAGCGATAACCAAGAGTTGCTCGATTCCGCTATCATTCGCCTATTCAGCAAAAAAATAACGCGCTAATTAACTATCTAGTCGGCTTACAGTCCATCAACACAAGCCACTGAGTGTGAAATCAAATGAAAATAGTTCCAGTCTGTCTACACTCTAAGGTCACAGGTCTGTAAAGTGCCTGCGAGTTATATCGATTATATTCCCTATGTCACGAAACTGCGATAGTGATCTGTGTATGGGAGCAGAGCATTTGCCTTCAGCCTCCTTTGAAGTAGTTTTTAAATGTAGCAGTGTATTATTTGTGGCTTGCCATCGACAGAGAAATGTGGAAGTGATTTCTCATCGCGTTTCATTCGAATTATCCTTGATGTATGAATTGCCTACAGGAAATCACCACCGTACTGTTCATTTTAACTGTCTGACCTCTTCATGCTCTCTTATTTGGTACGGTTGAATGAGCTGATACGACAGGGTCCTGTGCGCAGTCATAAGTTTTCTGAAACAATCTTTATTAAAGCGTTTAATATAATTTATGAGACAACGAAACTTTTACTGCTTCAGACAGTCCGCCTCTTAAAATATGATTAAGCTTGAACTTTTACCCAAATGTTACCGAGAAAACTTAACTCAATAATTAAGCTTTCACCATCATTCTGGTTGTTAAATTTTTTGCTCGATCACCGTGTTGCGGTATTAGTGCTACTGGTGAACATAATCTGCTTGATTTATTTGAGCTACTACAATAACAGTGATACAAGTGACACAATGACAATGTTATTTCTGTTTTAGACACAATCACACAACTGATTTCTCTTAAACTACATTCCTCCTGGGTGACAGTGTGCACGTTGCAGAGTTCGTGTAGATTGAGCACCATTTCTTACGTCAGTTTGTATCTAGTGAACTGGTGGGCTGTTGTCCAGCAAGCCAAGTTTTTAAACCTGTTATATTCTTCACTCTGTTTTTGCATAATATTTAAGGAAGTTCAGAGTGATGGATGGTTTCATTTAACCACAGATGATTTGTTAGAGCACCTTACTACTTGACTTAGTGCCCGGAGCGTACAAATGTATACGTCAAGTCAGGTTTATAGGTTCATAGGTTCACAGACTGTTACAGGATGGAGAAAGACTTTTGTTTGTGCGTTGCTGTCTCTGTGCTGTTTAGTAGAAAGTTGCGTTGCATGGTTTATGGGTGTAAATGGAAGGTGAGTGGAATTAAATAAAAAACCGATTCAATGGAGCTGTTGGCCGTAATCATTTTAACAATGAACACTGAAATACGCTGAACCAACATTCAGACAGACATGCGCAGTTAATGATGTGTGAGATTGGGCCAGTACATCGGTCAGGAAACTTCTGGCACCGGTTGTCTTTTACGTGCGTGCCGGTCGAGTAATATTTTAAAACTGGCATCGCCCGACCACAGAGTCGGGAGACGTATCCAAATATGAACAGACTGTAACTGTGAAACAGTGCTGTCAACAGAGCAACCTATCTCTTCCAGTACTCAGTTTCAACGAATGGCTTCTTAAACCTTCATTCTTACTTAGTGGGAGAAGATGTGTCAATTAATGACCTGGGAGTGTGGAATATTTTGTAGTTAAGACTTAGGTTTCTCCTGAGATGTCTACAATTAATCGAGAATTGACCTAATTCTGTCGGTCTTTCCGGGTATGGAGTTTCCCTGGACTCCATAATTCTTCTAGTGACTTATCTCTGGACCCTTTCCATGAATGCTAAATCTTTTTTAAGACAAGCTTGTGTGTTTGTTTTCAGCTGTGGACAGATTCTGGGGGCGAACATGCTGGAAGACACTTCAGGGTAGAAGGTTCCACAAATTCTTCCTGAGAGGTTCAGGGTTATCTGTATCTTTTTAGCCATGGCACGACAATTTGTAGACAGACACGAACAGCTTTGTGTTGCCAAGTTACGATTTTGATGGCGAATGTGCATGACTTCACACCTGCTGACATTGAACAGCAAGGTATTTACTATGGACCACCGGTTTAAGCATTTCAAATCATTCTGTAAACAAACGCGAACGGTACCTGTTCCAACCGTGCATCTAGTTTGACAGCCGCGCCTGATAGACCGACCTATCTAGTAGTTAATGCACCAATAAAAATGTTTCGATTAGTAATAAAATGACCAGTGCTCACAGTTGGTCGTGACTGTCGCATTCCCATAAATTTCCAACCGGCCCCTCAAGAAAACGAGGCCTGAATTTAAATCCTGGCCATGACAAGTATCTGCGCTACTGACGAGGTCTAACAAGTGTAAGACTCGAGCTGACTGAAAAGTCTGCCAGTGAGAAAGTTACGGTCACTTGTGAGTGATGTTTAGTTTGTATTGACCAAAATCCTCTACTACTTACCAGTGACTGTGATCAGTCATCAGACCGAATCACGTTCGCATTAGAAGGTGTTATAATGAGGTAGGCGAAATACTGAACCAGATGCCAAGTTTTGTTGTCACGTCTATTTTTAAACTCTTATTTGCACTAAATATTGCTCAATCACAAGTGTACTTTTCAATCAGCTGTGTTTGGAGAAGAGTCTAGTCTCTTACTTGTTACATAAACAAACGTGCCACTTATTCACTGTTCATTGTCTCTTACTTAATCGAGTAACAGCAGTTAGGTTACACGGACAGTAACAGTAACAGAAGTTTCGGTTTACATTTTCGTGTCACGAAATAGCTCACAAAGTCACCTGTGAGCTGGTCATTACGGGGCTTACCAAAATCATATGAGAAAAATAGTAACATCGCATGATTGATGATCAAACATCGTCATACAACATATTATTATTGGCGACTTGACACCACTTCGTGACACTTACGCTGAACGTACGCTCCACAACCAAGTTCATCTTCGTTGTGGGGCAGCAAATAAACTAATTCAGGCCTAAGTTCCAACGAATACCATGTGTTTATAGTGATCCGAAGCTCTTCTTCACTGAGTCACCAACCATACAAGCGTAACTTTACAGAGGGTAAATTAAACTAACTAATATATTTGCTTTAGATACTATACACTTTGCCGAGTGACAAGTTGATGCAAGCAGTGCCACAGCACAAATAAGTCGTAAGCGGGCGTGGAAAGTGAAAAAATCGCAGAGGTTAAAACAGCTAATAAATGAGGAAAACCAGCATGGAAAACAGACTTACCATACAGGTGTCATAGACATTGCTTTTCTGACGTGTTCATCAATATCGCTAAGTGCTGAATTGACACATGTAAGACACATCCGCACTGATGAATCCTACCAAAATGATTTCCCCTTTTTCGAAAAGGACAGGCGATCGCTACTCAC
>JTDE01021984.1:31339-51458 GCA_014338405.1 Paragonimus skrjabini miyazakii | reverse complement strand
TCACACACCTAAACCGGGTAGAAGTGCACACGACGTGCGGGCGGAAACCAGGGGGTGTTGTGGACTGGAATGCTGACTCATAAACGCGAGCGCGCGCGGAGCATGTGAACTAGCGAGTTGGACAATAAAGATTGTGCTTTATTGGACGCCTTTTCGCTACAATAGGACAGGTGCGGTTCACCGCATCTGTTTGTCCGTCGTCTCCACCTCAAAGGATACTTGTGGTCAGAGTCCTGCGACTATATCATCGGTTCTACCGAATGTTCGGTTTTAGTAGGTCATTCTTTGTTCAAGTCGAAAGTGTCCAGCAGTATATCGAGTCGCGTGGTTGGTCCTACCTGGTCGTACAATGCATCTGCGCAGTTCCGGCGAATTTGGTTTATGTGCCGCACTCATGACTTTCACTTCATAGAGGACACTTATTCCTCTCTTCCAGTCCAGAAGTCCATGTAACATGCGTGCAAGGGTCGGCTCACCGATTGTGAAGTACCGTGCACGAGCTCCGTGTCTCTGACTATACTGTTTTTCCGTTCCTGCATTGCGTCCTCCCATTCTGTTTGAATGCGGGACCACGATATCAAAGACAGTCCTCAGTTTTCTACTGAACATGCATTCTGCCGGCGACTTGCCATCTGGAACGTTCCGATTTGGGATTATTCGATTATTAGGAAAGATGGTCTGTAAAACATAACTTGGGGGACCGTCTTCTCTGACCTTCAACAACTCTCGCTTCAAGGTGTCGACGACCCTTTCAGCTTGCTCGTTTGACTGAGGATGGTATACTGGAGATCGCACGTGTTGGATGCCTAGTTGTTGACAGTAGTTTTCAAAGATAGAAGAGGTGAACTGAGAATCGTTATCTGTGACCAACGTCTTTGGAAGTCCGAAACAGTTGAAGTGTTCCAATAGCTTCTGAATAGTGTTGTTTGTATTCGGCTGTCGTAGGTTGTGAACTTCCGACAACTTGGTGTAGGCGTCGACGATAACTTGATATGCTTATCTATTGAGTGGTCCTGCCAAATCCATGTGGAGCTTTTGCTAGGGTCTTTGAGCTGCTGACCAAGTGTGCAGTTCACATTTCGCGGGTTTTTTCGCTGCTACACAACACGGTGTGCTTTCTTGGCAGTTTCTCAATTTGTTTTTCCACCCGTGGCCAGTAGGCAAAACAACGCGCCAAGGACTTCATTCGGTTGATCCCTGTGGAATTGCTTGAGCAACTGTCGGTGGACAGCTTCCGAGACTGCTGCTCCGTCGGCAAACATGATCCATCCGTCCACCATCCTATTCCACCAACTATTCCCGTAAGTCACCACTGAGGTTTTTGTGTGGCCAGGTTATGCGGATGAACGTCATTACTGTTCTCAAAGTTGGGTCCAGTTTGGCAGCCTCTTTGATCATCTCTGCTGTCACTTGAAGTGCTCGGACAGCCTCGCTGAAGATGAGGTGTACATCAGGTTTAGTACTGACCGTTGCGATTATTGTGTCCTAGTCGTTAGATGCCTGTGATCCAATGAGTCTGGATAAGGTGTCAGCCTGACCAAAGCTGGCTGTGGAATGGTTCTGTATCGTGAAGTCGTAGGCTTGAAGCATTGTTGCCCATCTTTGCAAGTGATTGGCCGTGTAAACCTGGATTCCGTTCATTGAGCTGAACGTTGCAAGCAACGGTTTGTCATCCGTCAACAACGAGAAGTGTCGCCCGAACAACATTTTGTGCAACTTTCTCACTGGGAAGATCATAGCAGCGGCCTCCTTCTCGATCTGGCTGTAGTTTCGCACAGGGAGTGTAAGCAACATTGCTTCTTTCTTTCCATCTGGAAATGCATGTAATATCACAGCACCGATTCCATAGGTGAATGCATCTGCGGACACGAGGAGTGCTAGCGTCGGATCGTAGTGTGTAAACAGGAGGTTTTGAGTCTGGAGAGCTTTGATGCGATCAAATGATTGCTAGCATTCTCTTGACCGCTCCCACGTGACATCCCTAATGAGCATACGGTTCATTGGCGTTCGGATTCGGTGGAGTTCCGGGAGGAAGGAACTGTAGTGGCTGACCAACCACAAGGAAGTCCGTGGAGTTGACACATCCGTTGAGTTCGGCATCCTCTGTCTGGCTTCTACGTTTGCTTGGTCAGATCATCGACTATCTTTGTCCGCAATGAATACAAGGCGGTTGATGCTGGATATTCCAGAGCTGCACTTGTCGGTGCGAATTCGGAAGCCATATTCACTCAGAAGAGTAAGGGTTTGGTCCAGCTTCTGTTCTAGATCCTCCGTATTGTAACCCATAAATATAATGTCGTCTAGGTAGGCAGCCGCATAAGGAATATCCGTGAGCATCGTATCCATCACTTGTTGGAAGATTGCTGGCGCTGTTTTACACCAAAATGGCAGACGGTTGAATCGATAAAGTCCTTTGTGGATGTTGATTGTTAACTTCTCATTGGACTCTTCAGCGACTGGCACTTGTAAGTAGGCTTCGACCACATCGAGCTTCGCGAAACATTTCCCGCCATTCAGCTTCGTGGAGAGATCCTGTGGTATTTGCAAGGGATAATGATGCGTCTCGAGAGCGTCATTTAGACCTGTAGAGTAGCCTGCACACAGTAATATTGCTCCATTTGCCATCTTGAACAAGACGACGGTAGGGGCCGCCCATGATGAATAGTTCACCGGTTCAATCACTCTAGCTTTCTGAAGACGATCCAGTTCTTGCTCAACAGTTGCCAGCGCAGTGTAGAGTATTGGACGTTTGGGTCGAAATGCCGGCTTTGTTCCAGGACGGAGGGATAAGACTGCCTCCATTTTGGTGCAGCAGCCGAGTTGTTCTGTGAACACATCCGAGTGACTCTGTTGGAGACCGTTTGTGTGTTGAAGGTGGGCTTCTGGAGTCATTGTGAGCTTCCATTGAGTCTGAATGCGGTTGTCGATTCGGAGTAACGGTCTGTCAAATAGATGCAGTCTGTCGATCAAATCCAACCCAAGGAGGTCAAGACCAGGACTGGGGGTCACGTAGCAAGTACCCCTGATTGACTATCCGGTAAGGACTGCATTGCAGTGGACTTCGTTAATGATGGGCAATCGACCGCCAGTAGCGTTTCCAGCAATCTAGGTTGTCGGGCGTATTGTAGGTTTGCCAATCAGGTGCCACGTGCGACCAGAGATTAAAGTAATGTCAGTTGCTGTATCGAGCTGTAGTTTGACCGACTTGCCATTGATAGAGGCGGATACGTACTTCCTGCGCGTCCAGTGGTCGTCGTTTCTTGCTGCGAGAACGACCTGCGTTCTTGAGAAATGGGGGTTGTGTGGCTTACAAAGTTCCTGATTGAGCAGGTGCTGGCGCTTTTTAAAACGGCAATGGTCCTCCTTGTAGCTTAGCCGGGAGTAGTCGGTGCATCGATGCTGTTTGAATGGGCAATACCGGACATAATGCCATCCACCGCATTGACAGCAAGGTGCGGGAAGTTTCCTTCGGTTGTCGGATTCTGACGTTGATGCAGCCTTGACTGGAACATTTGAAGACATTGTGTGGACGTTTGTATCACTCCTCTATTCAATCATAGTGGTGTCATGTTTCAGGTTCACCAGGCACTGGCATTCGGCGGTGATATCATGCACCACACTCGTGGTAAGACTCAAGCTGCGTTTGATGGTCTCTCCTTCATTGACCAACGGCTCATCCATCCGCGCAACTGAGAATGACACTACTGCCTGTAAATGTCAGAAAATAGTTTATAATTCTTTCCAGTCGCATGTTCTCTCCACCGCTGTTATGGCAAGTATGGTTTAATGTTGATTGCACTTGAGTAGGAATAGAACAGTGTCCATCCGTTTTGCTGCCCTTCGTTAACCCTCTCCATCCGACGGAAGTCTTAAACCACATAAGTGCCACATGCCTAACTAGTTAACTTCAGGCGCGAGTGTACCAGTAGGTTAATGATAATAGGAAGGTGTATTCGAACCTGATGACCTTATGGCAAGTAATGGGCTAGCTCAAACCCATCGACACAGTAGGAACAGAAGACTGAGAGCTGTGAACATAGTTATGACTTTCGCTTATTTCGAACAACACGCAAGTTTACATTTGACAATACATACAATAAGTGGTTAGGAAACGTGAGGCAGACAGGTGCTATTCACACAATGTTATAGTTGTCGAGGGTTAACTCTTTGGCAATCGTCAGACAAGTAACATCAAACCAATCGGGGCACACTTCGATGGTCTCGGTCGTGTTGTTGAGGTCGATGGACGCATGACTTACACACTGTCGCCCGCAAACTGCCTTTCAGAAATCTGTGAACATCACAAAATTCACCCAGAGTTTAACTTCCAGAACAAAGACAGAGTGAAACGCAGTTATTTTTCAATCCTAGGTCGCTTGAATGCATTGTTACGAGGGACTTCTCAAGTGCAGTTACACGCAGCTTGCTATTACTCACATAGTTCTCGGTGTGTAGTAGATGAATGGAGGCCCTGAGATATACTAGAGAAGATCTCATTCGGAATTGCCCCGGTGCGTGAAAATTCACAGTGTCTGCATCTGCTCCATCTCTGGGTTATTGTCCACCATACACGAGCCTTTTCTGTCATCACTGTCGTGTTCAGATGAGCACACTTTCTTTGTGTCATGCACCTCAGTGCTGACAAACTCAACGCATGCGTGTGCCCGTGGGTAGTTTCCGGAACGAAGTAGCAAGTATACACTAATAGTTGAAAAGCTAATAGATTCTTGGTACGATTAAAATGTCCACTAGAAAATTTCTCTATTTATTTGCGATTCTGTCAATTTTTGCTAAGCTTTTATATTTTAAACGTGCAATTTCGTTCATTAAACATGTCTTACGCAGACCACCGTAGGTTGCTACCTGATCAGTGGTTGAGTAATTAGGCTACTAGTTGTACAGATTCCCCGACTAACCGTTAGTGTACATATTTCATCGGTTTGGAAATTGTGGATCGTGGCTAAGTGCGTAACCCATTTGTCCTCATAAATGTACGGTGCATGCCTGTGCTAACCTGTGTTATGGTCGCGACACGCCATTAAGGAAGATGTGAGGATATTTCGTTCGTATTTGGCAAACTGGAGTCGAAACACAAACGCACACGCACCCGGGATAAGAACAGAAACATAAGGATCATGTCGCAAGAACAACCAGATCTCACACGAGACATGTACACGCATAGTGAAGTCTCTTGAGCAAATTAAAGACTGACAAACAATGGCTAAAACGTTTGCAGTCAATTACAAACCTGCTCACATTTGGTTGTATGCCAATGTGATAAGCTGTGCACAAAAGCAACAAGATGGCCGGAATCTGCGCATCTTGACAAAAGATCTTGACGAATAAGCAAAATGGATCAATGGCGATCCAACCCTGATTGGGAAGAATCTCCGATTGCACGTGACAGCTCACATTAAAGAAAGTTATTGCTCTCTACCATAGGAAGATACTTCGATTGTCGCCTGGTAAACGTTAAGAAGCTTCAGTATATAACCTACTACTGACGAGTAGTATGATGTGGTCACACCCTCAACATACGAATCGGCGATTGTAACCAATATGTTTTTGACATTTGTATACCTGAATGAAACGTTACGATAGCATGAAAATAGGATCATAGTATAAATGCACCTCATTTGTAAATTTATCGTTCTGACTGGTAGGATGTGCTCCCCCGCTCGAGAAAAACTGACTCAGGACTGTAGGTTTACTTCTGCTCAGCCACAAAACAAAGTTACCGATAAGAAAGACACTCAAACGTTAAAAAAAACTTTTCCGCTTTTGCCGAGTTTGAACCAGTGTAGTGAGGATGAGCGATCGTACTATACTACTTACACGACTACTACTCAGTAATAGGACCAGAGCATATATTTTGACATCGAAGTAGCCGCAGGAAAAATGCAGGAAGGAACATCAAAGTGCAACATCGCCCAAAGTGGTCCTTGCTACATCTGGCGTCTGTGGTAACCGAGACGGTCTGAGTCGAGTACTGTATGCAAATGAGTGTTTTTGCTTGTGGTCCTGTTTAAGCGCCTAACCCATTTGTTGTTTTCTCCAATAACTAACCCTTGTGCCATCCGTGTTCTTGGATTTCAATACCAGCAGTATCAACCGCTTAATTCCATGTAATATAAGTATTGCTATCTGACCTAAAAAGTCACATGAAAGAGCACAGATATTTCACACTTAAAACAGATTCCTCAACAGCTCACGCGTCTTTAGTCTCACATAAGGGCTAGATTGCAAAAGCATGGTTAGGATCAACAATGGCATCCACATGTGCAATTGATTCCTCAGGAAATACATTCCTTCACACTGTGGTACCCGCGTCACTTCCACGGGTGAACGCCATGCCAAACCCATGTCACTGAGTTCCAAATGTTCCAATGGTACACAATGCTACAGTTGCTCAGTCTCATATACCACATGCAACCTTGTACGAACACTTTTACTCCATCCAATTGAATCGTTGCATTTGTCCTCTAAGTGTCTTTCTAACCGACGATTCATGAAATAGATAGCAGTTGTAGCTTATTTTGCACTGGTTTGACTACTACCTAATCTCAATGCCAAACCGTGTCTTTATATGAGGGGAGGCTGTGGTAGACATGACACATTGTTTATCCCAAAAGCCGACTGATAGAGTCTTCTAAGGCATGACACATCTAACACTTGATATTATTTCATATGGAATAGTCCAAGTAACAATGCGTTCAAAAACAGGAACTTAATGCACACCTGAAACATTTCGTCAATTTATATCCTGAAAACTTGCGTTAAGAATCAGTATTCCCGCTCCTTTTTATGCATGTGCTCCGTACATAGAAGTTTATATTTTTCCTCAGCCGATTAGAGGCAGCATTCAAGAGTATGCAACTGCTGTTTGGAAATTGTCCTGAAGTATAAATCGCCGTGACAATTATAAGATTATCCTATATCATGCAGATATCTATGTTGTATTAGGCCGGAGAAAGCAAATTTAACACCTTCCATCAACTGAGGGTATCATTCCTGGGGAAATTTAGCTTCCTCTGGATTAAACTCCGTGAAGGAATAAGTGATCTAGAAATGGCTATAATGCAGCGAAAATTCGCCCCACAAAACACAATTTTTATTGTCCAACTCGCTGGTTGTCATGCTACGTGCACGCTCGCGTCTTTGAATCAGAATTCCGGTCCACAAAACCCCCCGGTTTCCGCTCACACATCGTGTGCACTTCTGCCCGCTTTGTGTGTGTGACCTCCTGTCGAGGATTTTTCCGCCTGCTATTCCTCGTCCGTCGGTTCGATCTCGTTGGTCGATGATTCGTCCGGTCGCTCGTGTTGTCCGTACTCAATCCACTGTGGGCTTTGACCGTATTTCACGACTGCGTCAAGATATTCCACCGTGCTGGAATAATCGTGCCTCCGATCTGGTCATCCATCCGATTTTGCCTACCATATCTCTTCCGTTGGTCCAATCTCGTTGTGCCATGACTCGTCGGGTCGCTCATGCTGTCCACGATCCGTTTGCTGTGGGCTTTTGGACGTACCTCCTCTCCGCCTTGAGGTATTCCCCCAGGAGTTGGAATACTCGCACCTCCGGTTTGGTAATCCACTACAATAATACAGCGCCACGAGTGTGTGCCCTTTTTATTACCCAAACGTGCCTACTACCACACAAAGCACAGAGTCAGTGCGTATTGTAAAGGTCAACATTTGACACCCTGTATGAATAGTATTCCACTTGCCTGATCATTGCAAGAACAGAATCACATTGTTCTATCCAATCGATAACCCCGTGAACAAAACTTTTAAGTTAGGTTGAAGTTGTGGTTGAGTGTTTGGATATGATCATTTTATCACGCCTATTGTGAGGTTGCTGGTGTTGTGGTTAACACGCTATTCTCACGAGCACGAGAGTCAGAGTGAAAACTCCGATCCGGCCAAAGATATGCACTACTGGTGAGTTGTAATAAGAGCGAAACTCGAGTGGGCTAGCCGAAAGGTTTATCTGAATGCGAAGGCTGCGATCAAGTGTGGGTGGTGTTCAATTTTGAAATAACCGAAATCCCCGAACCTTTACTACTGATGGCTTTAACAAGAACCCTACAAATGGCATTATGAAGATTCTCTTGGCTAAATATTGAAAAGCTTAAAAAGTCAGTTTTATCACCTTTGTTAACAACCATTGTCGTTGAAAGGTGGTAGAAACTAATAGATCAGCCGGAACATATGACATGCAGTGACTAGATGGACTTCATACGTGTCAGCCTGGATGCAAGAAGGTTGCATCGTGGTATGACCTTTGAAGGAGTGGAGTGTGCTATAGCATGAAATTCACTAACTGCGTGAATGTTACTGAATGTGCTCCCTTGGATGATGAACGAAATGGAGATGTATTTTGTAGTTCGGCACATCATCGTCAGCATGGAATAGAGAAACACACACTGTTCCAGTAGGCACATCCTGTTCAAAAGAAGGATAATGAGTCATCCATCTAGGTGGTTGCCTCCTGAGGAACGGTAGGGCTATTAAACTAAAGTCACTGCACTCGTTGTACAGTGCTCATAGTATACTTGCCGGCTGAGCCTCGTTCACAATGCGGTCACTGCTTGGCACGCCCAATCCTGATCCGACCAGATTTTTGCTAATGCAATGTTACATACATGCACTCTTTATTAGAGAGACACTGTAAGTATTCACCAAAGGTTTTTAGCAAGCCTATCCAAAATTGTTACAAAAGCTCGCAAGTAATCACTTCTAGTTTCTCATCACGGTTGGATTAAAACGAACTGGAAAAGAACCTTTAAACAAGCTTCAGCAACAGACGCTATTGATTGTTTACAATACAGTAAAATGAAGTCACTCACAATCTCGTGACGATTGAATTGCTCCGTGTTATACGCAAGATAAAAATAGACGCACCCACTTTTCAGGGAACGTATTGACCGGATAATAACTCACACCAAAACCTGTCGTATGATCCACCAAACTGACATCAATTGATTAGAAGTGATCCCCCCTGATGGTGAATGAAATTTTTCGCTCAAGACTCACTCCTTCGGCACTCACCAAATCTTTGTTTATTAAGTTCTGGGCACACAACATTCATTGTTCTCATAAGATTGAAGGAAATTGCGCCGTATACCATGTGAGATGTTATTTATTTGAATCTAATCAAACGATTTACAGTCGGCCGCTGACACTAACGTGAAATCTATCTGGGAACACTTACAAAAGTTTTCAGTCTAATTTCAGTTTATGATTGTCATTTCAATCACACGGCAACGTTGCAAAAACGTAACAGTCGAATTATCAAAGCTAAGTCAACACGGAATAAGCGTATGGGCGAATACTCAGTCACGTAACTGTCATGTGACGAAATTCCAAAGCATTCAGAAGGTGACCCTGACAGTTTTCGAACTAAAAATTTCAATATCTTCATATAAGACAGACGACCAACTTGAACAGTATTCACATACGGTTGAGGTTCAATATTTGTAAATGGCGATTTGGTTATGTTGACAAGATAAAATGTTCACGTGAATTTCAAATAATAGTCACACGTAATTGGTATTTGACATGCAATACTCAACACCCTAGCTACTTGGCAATAGTGGTATCTACATTCCTCAGTTCTTACACCACCTGTTCTCGTAGACTAGAATCCCACAGCCATTCATAATTAGTCTCTACATTAGCAAACATCCCACACAACCCTAAGGGGACGGAGAACAGTTTCTCCAAGTAGTCGGTCACAATGACCACCACTTAATTAACAGACAGTCGCTTCGGACTCGCCAGGTCTCCTCAGCGTGACACACAAACAACCGTCGGAATGGTAGTTCAGACAATTAGCCTAAGGACAAGAGAATCACAGCGATTTAGGTTGTCAGAAGGCATATGATTTATGTTCTCTACTTCTTTTCATATACTGAAATCGATCAACCTTTCTACTCGTTGGTTTACAATCCCAAATGACTGATCGATTTCAGCAGATGGGAAATATAAGTGTAACAATCGAAGAACATAACTCATGTATAATTCTGCCACCCCAGCGGGCATTTGGTGGCACCATTTTCCAGCGGCATAAGCCTCGTTTTTGCCTTCTGACTATCTAAAATGGCTTTCAGGACATACAGCCGGATTGATAATCAATTAACTAAACACTTTGGACTTCCCAATCAAGCTAGAATGACAACCACATGACCCTTCAAACCAATATTTTTGATTATTCATAAGTAAACAAGTGTGAATATGTAAAAAAAGAATATTGTAAATAAAGTACTGGGCAAAAAAAAGTCAATCAAACTGTGCAACACAAAAGAGGAAAAGATGAATCATGAAGGTAGGAAATGTACAGAAAGAATCTAGGGAAAAAAAACTTGGCCATATGTATCAATTTCGCGAGCGAATAAATAGTTCACAATAATGTTCAGCGCCACAGAACAAAAAACAAAAACAAGATCACCTTTGCCAAACAAACCGTAAACAGTTTAAACAATATCCACTGGATACGGTATTTCACAGCATGAATCGACTGGTTTGCCTTCTCAGATAGAGTTGACAAGTTTTGTTATCAGTGTTAAGTAATTGAAGAAAACTGAACAAAGACAGACTAGATGGAACTGCACTTCCAATCAGCCAAGAAAAAGGTAAACTTCTTTTTTTGCACAGTTTGACTCAACAAGAAAAGTTGGAAGAAGAAATTTTTTGTGGAGTGGCTGATGTTAAGATCGGAAATGCACTGTCATAGACACTGTAAATAGTCAAGCACACACACACACATATACTGAGAGAAACAGAGAATGAGAAATTCAAGAAAAATGATGCATTGTATAAAATCGGGAAATATATATAATTTGTTGTCCGATCAATGTGAGGAAATACACATCCATGCACACACGGAATTGAACAAACTGCACCAGGATGAAAACAGGACGGAAGCAACACCAGCAGTAAGGATGTTTCGCGCTTGGACAGCCACAAACAGGCTATGGGTCAAACGATGTAAGGACTCAGGTCATTGTGTGCGTGTGTGCCATCAAATGATTGTTTGAGGTGAGCAAGTTGAAGGCGAGGAAAAAAAGAAGAGGAAATAGGAAACACTAACGTGAAATGGCAACAAGTTTTATGTGAAGAGTTTAGTGCCACTGACATTTTGTAAACAGTATATAAAATTTGAGTTCTGTCAAGTTGCTCACATGCTTATCAACAACTTGTGGAGCTTCGAATCTGACAGGTGAAGCAACAGAAGGAAAAGCTCATAAAGGAACAATAAACAATGAAACTGAACAGAGGAAGTCACTGTGAAACCTATTAGTTACTCATATCGAGTGAGCTGTGACTGAAAAAAGAGGGATTCCCTTGTAACCACCCTCGTGCTCGTGTGTGATTCGTGAGGTGAACTGACAAATCTGTGAGCTTGTCGAGCAAAACAGGTGAGGAGGAAAGATTGGTTACGACGCAAACAAAGGCAAACCGAAGAGATATACAAAAAGACTGTCGGAAGAAAGGTTATTTCGTTCGTTGGACAGGACAGCGTAGGTTTACACTCAGTTGATAACATACATATCGCATCCATTGCAATGGTTTCAGAATGCGGGACGACCTCACGAAAAGGTAATGATGTTCTTGGCGAACGTGCTCTTGCGAGCACCATTTGGTTACACACCTGGTAGCATACCAACGATGGTGCCTACGATGATGCAGATCAGGATCGCAACGCAGATACCAATGATGATCATTTTCTAAAAGATGAAAAATAACGAAAGAATATTGAACAAACGGAATACGTGATTAACAGACGCGTTGAACGGTTAAGGTGATCTTAAGCTGACAGATGATTAGGGCTCTCAAGTGAACAGTCAGAATTTGCAGTGTTAATTTTAGTGGGTGTTTTATCAACCTTATCTACAGAGCTCGTACTAGATGATCTACCATGTCGAAGGAAGTAAATCATACTAAAAAAACGGTCACTGCCATAGAAAAGACCTATTGTAATTGAATTCGAGCAAATCACAAAGCAGTAATAGAGTGAAGACGTTCAAGAAAGTTTCATTTACATCATTATTATTTAACTCATTCGAGTTTTAACATCCACTAAACGGTCTAGTTAACGAGAATTCATTCAGTGCTTTGTAACCAACCAACGATGCAATAATTGAACTAATGCCACGCAAACAATGCTCCAATAAACTGCAAACCGAACTTCTTTGTGCTAACAGAACTCGAAACAGATTAGTAATGAAGGCATTGATTACTCAGCACACAGCCTAGGGTTCGAATCCGATTGTCTTGACTGTGCTACTTGACAGTATCCGACTCCATTATACGAACTGACTTACCGTATGTTGGCGGAGGTCTGGTAGTGTAAAAGTTAAGCAAATAATAACAACAACAAAAAATGCAAACGTGACATCGTCCGTACAGTTCTGCCAAGAAGCACAATTATTACACGGACACTTGAACATGTTATGGCAGTCTGATAGAGGAGCTACAATGAGAAGATTCAGTCTATGCAGAGTTGAGTGAAAACTTGTGCCATCCAAATTGAAAATCATAAGGAATACTATGTAAGAAAGCATTACTCGTTCGGAACATTTCGTCTTGATCTGCAGAACACATACATGCAACAGCCCGGAATACCCAATGTGATAGCTTATAGGCTTATTCCGTAGAAAACTAACGTGAACAGTTAATGAAGAAACACGACAAGATACAACTGACTGTAATTCGTTGATGGTCTGATAAAGAGAAGTGAAGAGTGGCTATCATGGAAAGTAGTAGTTATCATGAAGCTGTCGAAATTTAGACAATACTATTCGAGACGGCAGAAGTACTACCGTTAATTGTGGCGTCGTGATGACTTGATCGCCAAAAGAAAAACAAATAGAGTGAACGAGTAAGGTTTGAATTTTCCGTTTTTCCAACCAGAACTCCATGGAAACTGAAGACTCAAGCTTTAGCACGTTATATACAAAAGTAGTGTCCAGTCAATGATGAAAAAGACTCGTTTATTGCAATCAGGTGTTCATTTTGGACACCAAATCTGTTTGTTACAAAAACAAGAGCGTATGAAAATATTTTGAAAACATAGCTGACCACAAATCGCACGGTCATGGTATTGTCCTTTTCGAGTTAACAGAACTCAGTGTAAATGAGCACAATAACACTTACTGATTGATTTCAGTATGGAGCACTTTTAACGTGCACTCCGTAATGTTTCTTCTGTTTTCACCCAGCTAACAGTCCGTGGAATGTGGGAAACTATACGAATTAGAATACGCATCATGCGACATTGCCCCTCCTTGTTGTCCGACACGATCCCCTGTTTCAGAGAGATCATATGGATGTTAGATACAACTCCAGCGCACCGAGAAGCTTGTCTAGATTCAGACTATGCGCTAACATGTTGTCACTTCGCTCTTAATTCCTATAGAAGAGGATTCGCCCATAAAATAACTGACTACCTGTAAACTTGCCAAGGCTTTGTTACACTTAATGTATTTGGGTGATTTGGAACGCAAGCGAGCTCGAATATCACAAACCAATTAGCAGATATACGGATACCGGATGTTTAAATTAACATTGTCCGATGCTAGTTGAAACAATTCTCTGAATGGTTCATATAACATGTTCGAGTAAAACTTAATTGTTGATCAAAAAGCCTTGATAGAAACGAAATCTGGAAATGATAATCACCCTAGCGTAGGGGATTCTCAGTGAGGTTTTCCCGCTCATACATGCCAAACATCCAAAGTGTCTAATTGTTATCGATGGGAGTGATGACACACATATCCGCCGTAAGTAAAATAAAAACTAGGTCGGTGAGCCGGCCATTTCGAAGAACTGTGCTGGTTGTTTCCTTCTGTCGAGCTACCAGGGCACTTCTTTCGGGTCGTATCCTGTGGTCTGTACATTTAGAATTACTGACGCGAACTGAGGTCCACGACTACATCTAGGCTTGCGAACGTCATGACATCAGTGACCAAAACTCCCATTTGATGAGGCATCAATCGATGTCTTGATAAAGAAAGTTCACCCAGTTTGAGCGATCGAGAATGTCCGCTTGATTTGGTTTCGTAAACAGTAGTTCCAATAGACAGGAAAGGAATCAGCTCTTTTGAAAAAAGTGGAAGTATTAACCTGGTTAATAACTAGATTTCTGAATTCGATTACGCTTCATTAACGTACTGCAATATGAATGACACCAACAGAGGAGAGATCGAAATACTGGAACTTTACAATTTACCAAAATTCGCAACATCGTCACACTTGCCCCAAGTCAACAAACATTGTTCCCAATCTGCAAGAGTACGTTCTACCCAGTGGATCGAATTGTAAGCAAAGAATCACTGAGACTGTCAGATGCATTGAACACCAAAAACATTTTAGTATTCTCGTTCAGCCAAGGGTGAGGACTAAGAGGAACTGGCTAACAGATTTGTCATTAAGAACTGCGCAAACCAAGACTACCATGTCCAATTCTGACATAACAAGAACAAACATCGATGCCACGTTCACTTCCGTGGAAACCTGCTAGATCATGGACTTTCTGAAAACAACGCATTGTAGCTTCACAATTCCCAAGTAGCATACATGACGTTTTGTGTCCTTGTAACTGGTCTGAGATGCCCTTGGAAGCCGAGGTGTAAGGTGTTATGGATGAACAGATACAACACTAGTCAATAAGGTTATGGATGTTCTTCACTGAGAAATAAACGGTAGCTCATATCCCCAAGGTCAAGAAAATCCTTACTAACAAAATGAAGTTAGCAAGTAGATATGCGATATCGAGCAAATCCAACTGATAGACCTCTAGGATTATACATACAAACCGATCGGCTACGAAATGGTGCGACTGCCAACCAACTCATGAGCATACAATGGGCATCTTAACATTTCCGCCTAAAACATTCGACCCAAAATTATCATTGACAGGAACCAATCTAGAGGTCGACAGTTATACTTTCTACTACACAATTATGCAGCGACAATAACAAAACAGAATCTGGAGCGTGGAATTCCCGAGTCCATTTTCAACCAGTCAAAGTCAAGATGTAAGCGACATGTGCACACAAACAAGCCGACATTCGTGATACAACTGTCTGTGACTTCCAGTACCACGTCTGCGGATGGCTTAGCAAGAAAACGTTGAAATTCACAAAAGCGAACCACATACCCATCATCCTTCGTAGCAACTCCGGAAAAAAGCCATCTGCGTTCACGAACAACCTGGCCCAAGAGGTGAACACAGCTAAAAATTACTAGCCTACTGGTCGTTGCTTTATATTTAATGAACAATTCAACCGCTAGTCACTTCGCATTCTACGCAAGTAAACAACGGACTCAGCAGAATGCACAGTGGGTTGATTTCTCTAACAGGTGACCTAATTATTTAAACATATACAGTAATGAGATTTGGGCAAGTTCGTTTGTTTCATCCTAATTGCTAAAATTTCAGCCCCTAACTTTCTCAGCAAAGACCCACTGATGTCAACCAACATGCACAAACTTCGACTGATATTCGTAATTTCCAGTAGCTTTGTTTTGCAGTAGTAGAGTAAAACTGCCAATTGAGGATTTATAAATGCAACTGCAGGGATGGCAGCAGTTGGCGATGACCATATTGGACTCAGAAATACAAGCAGTACACAATAATTTTCATGAACAAACAATAGGCAGTTTTTTGTTCAGGTTAGTTATGCACGAGTCGTCCTCACGGATACCAAAAACAGCGTACAGCACAGTCCGGAAATAAACAAAACAGCGATCGATTAAGATTGGAGTATTACAAATCACTTCCTTCGATTCCAAAAATGATTCCGTTACCAATAACTAGTTCGAGAAAAAACGTAAATTCAATAAGGTATGTGCGGTTCGGTTCACCAACAACCGAATACAGCTTCCGAAACACTGCCTCGTTGTTAAAATTTTTTCAATAATCATTCAAGTGAACTACCCGTCTTTCCTCTTATTGTACACAATCTAGACAGACATCGAGGCCAGCTCCACAAAACGGTCAGTCAGCAAATCTGCCACGACATTCTGCATAGTCATGCAGTCCCATGTAAGAAATGGCGCAGAACACGCAAAACTGAAATAAAAACATTGAAAAGGCTGAATGTGCGCGCAAACTCATCCCGCTTATTTACCGCATCTGTTTGTAAAAAGGCGGATCTGTTGGTTGCCATGTCTCAAAATGATGGGAGGACTGAGGACAACAGCATGAGGAATAAAACGACACGATTTGCAACTAGGTAGTCATGGTAACTCACGACAAGAACGGATGGGTTGAAAACACAAAACCACCAGAGAAAACTCGGTAGAATATGGGTAAACAAGCCCTAAACTTCCTGAGTATTTATTAAACTTGCGGATTCTCCGAAAATTAAACTGTTATCCTAGCTTTGCTTGCAAGTTAGTGAACATACTGCCTATCGAATAAACACAACGTTAGCTTAGACTCGACGAGACCAGTAGAAAATAAACAGCAGGCGTTTTGACTGGGTGCTCAACTGAAGTGTCTTATTTGCCTTAAGCACAAGTGTTGTCAACTAGAACAAAGACCGGACCGATTCAAGTTGCCACTGGCCACATCAAAAGAAATACAACTAAACGAATACGGTGCACTGTATGAATAGACACCTCAATTTATCCGAATTGAGAAAAAAGTTGATATTGTACAAAGTGGATTCGCGGTCTCCTATCGATCAGTCATCCAAATAGAGAAATAAAACACACACTGATGCCTCAGCAACACACCAAGAACCATACAACAAAGAGAACAGACCCGACAACCGCAAATGTAACTAGTGTTAATAAACAGGAATTGATCAAGCTGGTCCTCGCTATCAGAATCTTTAGTCATCCTTGAGAACTATGTTCGACAGACCGAACATGAAGACAGCAGCAATCATGTGTCTTAGATAATGTTTTACTGATTTTCCAATGAACGCAACCAGCAACGACAAAAGCCAGCTTTTGAGTATTGTAAATGATTCTGCTTATCAAATTAAGGACCCAATTATCTACAAGCAGAAATATATCACCTGAACAATTGGTCAGAATGAATATTCCAGAAGAAATTCAGGTTGTCACCAGCTGTTGCGATGAGTACAGGCGATCGTGACGTTCTCATGTGGACAACTCTATTCGAAATGAAGATCTTCATAACACGACTACGATATCGTCTATTAGATGATTTATTCAAACAACAATCTGTTTACGTTCAAGTAACACTATGCGGCTTTGTACTAGTCCAATCGGCGTACGTATTACCACTACGCTAAAAATCACGTGGAAATTTTTAAAAGCACATAAGGCAACGCAGTACAGAAGTGCGAAATACCCACCGAAAAACTGTGAGTGGCTAACGACACATACCAAATTTATGTCAGTCAGGAAACCATCCATTTATTCTGAAGCTGTACAGGAGAGGTGCCACGATACTTGAACAGATCGACCGGAACTAAACTCGACAATCAAATGAAAGTTTCACGCGGCGTAATCGCAACTGCTGAACACCCAACCTTCGATAGTTCTCAAGGTAATCACATCATAATGAATTGAAAGGGGGCTGAAACATACAGCAGTGTCTAACTGAACAATTTTCCGAACGACCGATGCAAGTCTTAGTTCGTCATTAAATAGAGTGTGGGAACAGCGGTGATTCGCTCAAGTGCCTTATGGTTCTGTTGCACAGACAGAAGTCACGATTGCTTAAGTTGACTGGGACGATATCATACGTCTAAAAACGAGCTTACACATTCGCAAACTAGTCGGTGTTCGAACTAATTAAGGCTCTTTATCTAGTTAACCAAGCGAGTAGAAGATAAACGATGTCATTGCGTTTCTTCTTGTTAGTCGCATACACAAAACAGTCAACTATTCGTTACTTGTGTGGTACAACAGACTTCCATTGGTTGAGTTGTGCAAGTGAGAGACAGCGAACTGAATCACAATCGATCCCACAAGAATAAGATAGAATACGTTAGTTTCTTGTGAACGTAGTTACACGGTGCTTCTTGATAAGTACTGATCAATGAATATCAGCAGGCTCAGGTTTCGATCAGGTAAAACACAGCGAACAAATTAATGAGATAAGCCAGGTGACCTGTCCCCAAAAAGTGTTTTGGGATTGAAAACGTCAAGTTTCTGACTAGATGTGTTTCTAGCGTTCGTTACATCATACCCTATATTAATTGCTTTGATAGATGTTTAACAACCCGCTGTTGTAGGTTTCATTTTCTTTTTCTGATGCATCATCTCAACTGCAAAGTAACCTGACGAGATATAACGAATCGGTACACTGCTATCAAGCCCATAGGGAATCACGCCTTGAACGAAGAGCAACAAGGGCATTTCAGCTACAGGAAAGATATATTTAAAGGTAAACCGCAACCTTTGCTTAACGTCATTTGTTATGTGATCACCCATGGACGACTAATTGAGAATCCCTTGAGATTTCAGAACTGTCCAAAGCGAGCTCGTGACTATTTTCTATTGACAACGAACAGCAATGAGACTTCGAGAAAGTCGCCAGCCAGAAGTTTGCTTGAAAGCTCCTCTACGCATCAGTAGCTGTTAACGGTGTATGTATGTCCGGTCCCATGGTATAACGAAGGTAATGCTGAAGAAAACACCGCGCAATTCCTTGAAAAAAAAATATGTCGAAGCAATCCATGTTACTTTCGTGGAACTAATAGTGTTTTCTGTCACCACACATTTGTCGTACATACACCCCGACCCGTGTAGTTTTGCTGTTACGCATTGAACGATCGATCGCCTTATTTGCGTCTGACTGGAACAGACGAAATGGCAACATAACCTAATGTCCTCCAGTCCTCTTGGTTAACGTTACGGATCAACAAAAAATCAGCTAAACCTTGAAGATACCGATCAGAACAACGCCAAGAGATCAGATCGTCAGTAGACTACCACAAGCCATTCATGAAAGACCCTTAACAGGCTCCGAAGTAGAGATCTAATATTCACAATTAATAAAAAAAATGGCCGACTGAAGACTCGCTGCTGAAGTTAAAATGGAATCATCAACATAGAAATCGGAAATGTCTAATGTATTTAATCTAAGCCCGTTAAAAAGCGTTAGATGCCTCAACGGACGGAAAATAGCACAGCGAAGAGAATTCAAGGTCCAAAAACAGAAAAACTACCAATCACTTCGATCCCTCGTCATTTTCGGCAGTCACGCTACGAGTGAGAGCAATTCTATGGTGTACGGAATGAATCCAAGCCATACGCTGGGAACATCGTTATCAGTCGCAACAATGGGTTGATGATCGCAGGAGAATTCCGAGTCGCTGAAGCCTATGTTGTAAAATCAATCTTAAACATTGACTATACTGTAAACAGGTCTCCAAGTATGTGGTGCTCCAGAGATATCTAAAATCTAGGCAAGACTCAGGACCTCAATAAATGGTTTCACAATGTGTGAAGCATGATCGATAACAGGACAGTCAAATCAATACACTGTGAAATAGTGTATAGCCTCAAACGGACATTTTGCCGTGACAGATTTTATTCCCATCTGCCCCAAACTGAGATTCGAATTAATAACGAACGTGTTACTAGCCAAGCTCTCATGCACCTAATACAGGCCCAACAAGCATAGCTTATAACGTAATTAGTGTACCCTGATTAGCTGCAGCAAGCCACGACCGTCAGAATAGTAATCAGTAATACATCAAGCCTACCACTATACCCAGACCTACAGAAAACCCAGTTGATAAAACACGAGACAAAGACAACACTAGCGATTAAAAGCAAGTCTTCTTTTACAAATAAAAATATAAAAGTCACAACAATGTGAAGTAAAACATCTGTGTGATCACAACAGCTGATTGACGATATATAAAAAGCAACATCACCACGGCAGGATGAACAAACAGCCACAGGCAGACGAAAGCAGGCCGGATTTGAAAACGTAATCGAGATAAAGTAATCACAACATGAATGCGAGCAAACGACACGGAGAGCGTAAAACACAGCGGCTGCGAGCCTGTCACAACAACGAGCGGCGCACCATAAGGCGCTTGAGTGTGAGCGAAGGCCTACCTTGCGGGCGGAGCTCTGGTACTTCACGGCCTTCTTTGTGTCTGCCTTGGCACTCTCGA
>JTDE01021984.1:15153-29398 GCA_014338405.1 Paragonimus skrjabini miyazakii | reverse complement strand
TTGAATGTAGACGTAGCTCTTTTTTAGTGGTTAGGTCCCCTCCCCTCTCCCTTTTTTCTCTCTTCCTAAACAGGGTTTGTTTCTTCTTCTTCATGGTTGTGTGTCCGTTAAGGATCAGTGTGAACCACTGATGTATTGCTGTCTATGATGATGATGATGATGATGATCCGAATAACCCATAAACGAACATACTGCAAGACGTTAATAATGAGATAGGGGGAGGAGCAATCTCCAGAAACTCAAAACTGAATGCTCCAAAATACGAACATGTAACCATCTCCCTTGTAAACAATATACTTACTTCTCTATTCAAACAGATGTTCAACCTATGCATAATGGACTACAATGCACTGTCGTGGTACCATATGTATACAAAACCCAACGTGCTGCTTTCTATATCGGGCTAGTAAAACTTTTCCACACACGCATTACGCTCAACTGGACATTGTAATCATTGATGAATCCTTCTCCAGTGGTTACACTGTTCTCCTGTTCTGTTTGCTACTCCCCTTGCTAAAGACCTTCAATGTAAACGCATTCTCTAAGATGTCCCTATAAAACCAGTGATACTTCCCAATCTGATCGAGTTCATTTCCCTTGTTATAAACAATGCACAGCTTGTGACAAATTTCTCACGCCAGGTAATTTCTGATCATTCAAATTTATTTTGCGGTTTACTTGGTTAAAATGATTTCTTCTTTCAACCTCATCTAGTGTGTAAACCGTTGGTTGCGCAAAAATCAACAAACAAAGTTCTTTATTTGCCTCTTTAACTTGAACTTAAGAAACATTTATGTACACAATCTGACTTTTTTCTCTGCCCGTATACACATGCTTGTTTTTAGTTCTGGCAGTTTAATATGTATAGCTGAAAATTTACCTATCATGCGCATCTGAATTGACAACCAACAAGTAAATCGTCCGTAAAACAGGTCGTGAAAAAGTAGTCTGTGATCAAAAACGTCAGCCATTGCTGGTAGGTCTGAAGACGCCACCCACGCACGCGTAAACCCCACAAAAAACTGCAAGGATCATGCACGCAAACAAATGAACCGTCTGCTACGATGATATATGCCATCACAGACGAGTTCATGGCCTCGTTTTAGGACAGACAGGCACTTGATCTCCCAGCCCACTCATATTGTCAATTCCCATTGGGGCAACTGAGCCAAACATTTGGTTTTCACCTTCCTCAACGCAGACGTAACACACATGCACACGTATGCACGTAAGCGCGCAGAAAAGGACCGGGTGGTTGTCGCGTTATGTGGCCGACCGTCGTTTGGCTTAACGGTCGATAAATGACTGGCGCACATCATGAATGCACATATGCACGATTCCTTATTTGTAACCTGTGGTTCAACCGTCACCACAATCAGCAGCTATGACAGCATCTGCGAAATCTGCTATACCTCAAATCTAATAAGCTATATCAAGTTTTGGTCCATGAGACATGCGTGGTTATATGCTGTAGGCCTAATGTCGTCTGACGTCTGGATCTAAACAAGGAACAACCGAATCCACAACCCTGTGATTGATAATCAGAATTGGTACAACGATTTATTTCGAGTCATTCTGAATAGATCAACATATGCGAGTAAAACGTCGATTCATTACAGGTGTGTATAGTAAACTATGTCGGCTGAATGAGGACGATAAAACAAAGACTTTAGACCTCGAGAAGGGTATGTATTCGTGTGAGGGTCGCACGTTAGAGGCAATGTGCGGCAGTGTATAAAAGGCAAGTAAATAATATTAAAACGAGTAACTGAACCTTTGGTATGTCACCTGTTAGAATTGCTTAAAGCACTCCACGGTGGATCGATCTACACTTTTAGAGTCGCTTAAACACAAGAGTGTACCGACCAAGTATGTGAACATACTGTGCGCGCTCTACTCTCATACTTCTGTTCAGGTTAGGGTTTACGGTGAACTGTCTGACACTTTCAGCATCAGGAGCGGCGTGTGTCGAAGCTGTTCCCTTTCACCATTTTTGTTCAATTTCGTCATAGGTGAATTAATGGAGAATTGTCTGCGACAGTCAAATCATGCCGGCTTGGAACTCCTACCTGGTGGAAGGCTGACTGATCATGATTATGCTAAGGATATGGTGTTGTTGTCTGACAACTTTCAAGCGGCACAAACAACACAAAACGCCATTTCCCGTTTTGCTAAATACTTCGGAATGCGCCTTGCAGCCTCAAAATGCAAAGTGCTTCTGCAAGATTGTTGTGATTACGTAGATTTAATGTTAGATAATGAAGTCATAGAGATTGTTGACCGATTTTTATACCTGGGAAGCTGCATCAGCGACGGCGGCCGCCGTGGAGGTGTAGGGAATGAAATAGAAGCGCGTGTCTCCAACGCTAGGGCGGTGCTTACTAATCTGAGGCACCTATGGCGACAAAGAGGTATATCTCTGAAGCTTAATGGTCGTGTATATCAGACAACAGTGAGGGCTGTATTACTTTACGACAACGAAACATGGCCTTTCGGGGTAGAAAACGTGAACCGTCTTCAAGTGTTTGACCACCGATGTCCGCGTTTACTCGCTCGTATCGAGTGGTACCAACGAGTGAACAACGAGGAGGATAGGAAACGGGTGTTTGGCATTGATTGTCAAACGAGCTCTTTCGTTCAATCCTTACACTTGCACAGACTTAGGTGGTTAGGTCATGTACTAAGGATGCCAGCTAGTCGTCTACCACACCGAGCACTGTTTGCCGACGCTGCGGTCGATTGGCTCAAGGTGAACAGATGATGACCTGGCGTAGACAAATGAAACCATTCACGAAGGAGTTGGCTACTGTAGGTCGGGTTCGCCTTTCGGCTTGAGGCCCTCGCGACTCACAGAGTCGATGGCTTGAGACGTTAAGTTAGATGGCGGCTAACCGAGCTCAGTGTCGTGAACGTTATTTTTGTTCAACCGAGCTGTCTGTGAAGCGAGTGCAATTAATGACGCGGGGCAGTGGATGCCGTAAGGAAGCTGTCTTGCTGATGATGCCTTATTTTCACTTATAGCCCCGTTGTTTGTTTGCAAGGTGTAGGCGCCTTGATGTTGTGTTTGAATATAGAAGTAGCTAATTTTAGTGGTTAGGTCCCTTTTCATTTCCCTTTTTCTCCTCTCTTACTACACAGTGTTTGCTTTTTCTTCTTTGCGGTTGTGTGGCAGTTAGGCATCAAGGTGAACCACTGATGTATTGCTGTCTACGGTGATGACGGCTATGTAGTACGATTTGCTTATTATGACAAGTTAAATAGAATCGCAGGTCGGATGAAACTGCCATTTTTACACGGAATAAGTCATCAACACAGCCACCAAAAGACAGGAACCTGACGTGAACAGATGGCTTGCGTGTTTCACTGGGTTGAATTGAACGGTGTGAGGACCACATTGACAGAGCTACTCATGACAGTTCACCGATCCTACGGGTTTTATTTCCACAACTTGTACATTTCCACTGTTACTCAGTTAGTGGTTCTGTAATGCGGATACCGTCAATTTGTTTCAATAATCTAGACAGCAGCAGACAGAGCATACGACCGGGATTCGAACTAACCGTCGTATGAGCGACCTTGTACGCAGTGACCGGTTTAGAGCTTGGTATGAGTGAACAGAGTAAGTTTGATATGAAGAGCGCATAGCCATAAAGCGGAAGTTGGAACTACAAAGATTCAACAAACAATCGGTGCTAAGCGGAAATAACAGCACGAAAAGAGAAAACAACACTCCTCCAAAAAACCGGCCAGAAGCCACGTACAAAAACCCACATCCAGTTTAAGGCAGTAAATAAATAGCACTAACACTAATTCCACATTGAGACAAACGTATGCAACGCCTGGTTTTGTTCTCTTATCTTTTCCCCTAGTCAATCCATTAATCAACACGATGATTGTCAATACTAGCCCACTTCTCTCTCTAAAGCACGGCTCCTGCTGGAAGTGAACGCTATGTATTAATCGATCTTTATGAATGAATCACGATACGCGTTTCCAATCCGGCAAAAAAGTGGTTATGTTCATCTAAGTAAATTATTATTGACGTGGTTTACGTACGACACAGATGTTCGTTCGAAAGACAACGTCCCACAACGGCTCACGCGTGTACTCGAAAGCGACGAGGCTGAAATCCGTAGTTATTGAAACTGAAGATGTCTGAATCAAAGCGGTTCGGAAACAGAAATACTACGTAACGGACGGAACAAACTCTGTAGAAACGGTAACAACACCGTCAACGTCCCTCCTCCCACGCAACTTACTGACACGGTTTCTAACCTCCAGCCATTAAGGATAAAGTTTTCTGAAAATCGAAGGTCAGTTCGGTGATGATGCACATTTCTGTTCGGCTGAAGAAAGCTTGGTAACCCATGGTGGATAAACGATTCGTGACGCTCGTTCCATTATATAACAAATCAGGTCAATGAGCCTAGGAGTACGAAAACAGTTCATCTAGACCAGCGCATGGCCCCGACTAATCCATTCTGTTGGATGGTGTACATATTAGACAGATTTGAATGAAATTATATGCAGCAACACCTCTTTGCGTGCAGACAATACAAAACAGCCGCTGGAATCTGGTCAACGACGTTACTTAAAAGGAAAGGAAAGTGGTAGATAAGAGTAAAAACTGACTGTCCCAAAAAGAGCAAGATTGTTTATGAACTCTTCAACACGTAGCACATGTGTTCACTTGTACAGGTGAGCACGGTGTACCCTCCACCAGGAACAACAGCAATCCATTCGATAACGAAAACTTGCGCAGAATGGAGGGCCACAATAAACGAACTTTGAAGCTATCACATAAGCTTACCAAAAGGGATAGAAATGTTAAAAATTTTAGAGCGTTCGTCAACGTATGCAATCAGTGGGAGATTACACTCCAAACGTCGAGCATCTTAGAGAAAGTCAGCTATCTTGTCGAGAAAATTTAGCTCCTTTGTTCTTTGAGTATATACCACTTTGCACAACAGGGTAGTTCAGAATCCCAAAAGAATCATTCATTTTGTACTCCTTAGAGAGACAGACGCTTTTCAATTCGTGTACATAATCTCCTTCTACGGCAGAAAGCGTTAAACACAATGTCTGATAGCCTCATCTAAACGAGTATGTTGATAACTGACATTCAACAGTTGAAGAGGAGTTCACCAGGTTTATTTATGACAGGTCTCTCCAAGAAAAGTTAAAATCAAATGATTCAAAGGAGTCACTTTCTCTAAGCCATCTGAGGTAAAAGGTGAACAGAACAAACATCTCTGATCATCGGTAGACCTGAGAAAATCGCTAGCAACAGCTCTGCAACGCATGAAGCACAGTTCATTAACCAACTGTTCACCTGTACAATCAAAACAAAAAACATGATGATGATTAATCGAACAGATGGCTCTCTCGGTTAACCAAGAAGCGAATTAACCTGTTCTTGATAAGCACTGCAAATCCTAAGGTTCAGAAGCTGGTGCTGTGGTCAAGAATCCATACGTGAACTGACATGAGTAAATAGCAGACAAATCAAACAGTATCACTCCAAAATGTTGCTTCACAAAGGTCCCCAAGTAAGGAATACCTATTAGTTGACTGCGTAAAAAGATGAAAGCGTTCATATACAGTTCATTAACTTTCCGTTTTCTTCTTTGGAACAGCGGAACAGAAGAGCCGAATACGTGCGTGAATTACACTGATGGTCGCTAATTAACCGAGTCTGATAACGTTAGGATGTTGTCAACTAGCACACAACGACTCTCATGAAAAACGTAATACATTTTTTTATTAAAGAAAAATAAGCAATAAATCGGGCCTATCAATTCAGTTCTGAGTGGTCTGAGTTTTATTAACAAACCACATCACCATGTGCTTCAATTCGGTGAACGTTTCTCACAAGCCTGATTTTCACGGAAAAAGGTATCATCTATAGAACAGAATTATGTGGAATGTTTCAATCCAATACAAATATGACAACCGAAACATTCGGAAAATGAACGAAGATGACGATAGTAGCAGAGAATGATTGAGTAACCGTATCATATGACTCCGGAACGTAGCCGAAGATGCCACTTTTCTGCTGTGAAATGCCCCAACGTGAAATGTCCAGATGTCTTACTGATCTGGAAGAATCATCGCGTTGTCCGAAATAACTGAAGAATATATCCTGTACCAAACAATCTGGGCTAGCAAAATGTTGTATACTTTCAGCAGGAATAGGTTAGTTTGAGCAAACAAAGCAATAAAAGATCAGACAATCGTCCGACATGTTACAAGTTAACTCACTTGACTTTCGACCAGCATTGCCATATCCATGAACATATCGTGAAGCTCTTTGATGCTCTTCTCCAGTTTCATGATGTCCTGATGTCGAGCTTCTATGTCTGCCAAAGACTGTTTAGCCTGTTGAGTGTCTGTCATGATCTATTAAAACAAATAAACACACAATGAAAGAAGATGTGAGTGTGCCGAGTAACTTGAAAAGTTAAATTTCTGTCTTTCACATCACAAAGTGCTCGTCACACTTAGACTAAATACTATCAGATTTCCAACCTAAGACAAGGACAGGAACAATGAACGAGATTGAAACCGCGACCGCGTGACTGACAATCGGGTACCGTCACTATTGAGCTATCGTGAGTTCAAATAGCACAAAACCCTAGTTTGATAAGGCCGCGCAGAGTGCGACAACTTCGAGGTGCGTGCCAACTAGTTACTATCCACACTGCCCTTTCAATTCACTTCTGCAAGGTGTGAGATGGTCAACCGAGATCAGCAAATGAAAGTAAGAGCAGATAGTGAAAAGTCGGAGCCTGTATTTCTCATTCGTCTTTGTAACCATCTAGCTTCCGACGATGGGCATTGAGGGAAATCGCGCGCGTACTCGGATTAAGAGGCGTGAATGTTGTTAGATTTTAGTTAAGTTATTGGCGAAGTGAGGCAGTGAAGGCCATATGGAAGCTGTTTTGTAGGAATCACCCTACTCTTATAGCTGTTGTTTTGCGAAAATACGTAAATAAAAAGGTGTTAGCAATCATTCACTCTTAACGGTCGAGTCTGACCACACAGTACCTCTGGTTCACGCTACCGTTCACCTCTAGAGAAATGGGATGTCCTGGGGAGAAAATACCGGGGGAAAAACAAAGCACAAAAATGAATAGTCACATAGAACTACAAAGGTTGTGAATGCAAGCAAACCCTTGATTGCTGCATACAAGCATTCCGAATAACCCTTCTAAGCAACGATTTGAACGATTACGAGGTCCCTTACCAAGCATTTGACGCCCACCTACATTAAACAATCAAACCGTTATGGTCTTCACATTTCGTGGTCACGCTGTTATTTGTACACCCCGTAGTTTTAATCGTCCGTTAGTGAGCTCAGTAAACAGGGATCGGTGTGGTACACATTCAGCTGAAATACGGAGCATATGACTCACCTATCGTAGATGTGAAACCCTAACTTTGACTATGTCTTTCTGTCTCGTTTTTTCTATTTTTCACATGAACAATTTATTTTTATTTTCGTTCCCCTATACATACTTATTTTGTTCCAAAGATCTACAGGAATACAGGAAATAGTTGATACAGTGCAATCAATCACGGCAATAATGATAACTTAGGACGATGATTAATAGAGAAGCAGCAGTCAATCATATTGAACGGCAGATATTGTGCAGGACACAAATTTCGAATGAACGCTACAAAGTAGTTAGGTGCTGGAATAATAACAAGAAGCTTGCCAACGTGACCTGTTGATAACCAAAGTGAGATTAAGATGACTAAAGTTTCAGTGAGCCAGAAGTTGAGACCGAAGGGTTTTGCGTCAATGTCGGTTAGCTAACACTGGCACTTCGAGACAGTGGCATTTTCATATCAACAAAAACGAAATCAAGCTGAGTGTCGTCACGATAGACATCACTATGTCGTTGCGAAGTGCTGAGAGAGAATGGAATGAACGGAGAAAATATACCATGTTGAGATCCCCCAGAGGATAACTATCGAATCCCAACGTATCACGCAACGAACAGCTGTCCTATGATTCGAAATTGGTACCGTTGAGCGATTGAACGACCACACATGCTCTATCAATTTTGGGGACGAATTTGTAAATCGTAATGTCTACCACAGTGCGGCGCTTCAGAACTTTGGTGATCATGCAGCGGGCTTTCCTTCAAGAACCACTCGCGTAACCCGTAGAATAGTGACAGTAGATGAATTTGACGAACAGGATAACGGTGTTAACCGAAACAGCACTCCCTCTCTTTCCCTCTATATGCACAATAATTTGAACACTACTCACAAGTAACTGAAACGTTTCGACTTTCAAGGACTCATAATAACCAAAATTCCCATTTAATTATCAATAATCAAAATATCGTTCAACTACCACAGACAAAATAACGGCAGTGTTTCAAACGGAGACAGCTTTGTACTGCCCAATCATGGATATCAATTGTTCACAACGCCATTAATTACCGGTGATTTCACTCTGTTAAACGTTACCATGGAATAACCACCCTGATTCAGCTGTTTGTATCCGCTTCTTGTCATCGTTTGTTCAGAAATCATCTCATCACAGCTGTGAAATGATGGGTTGGAAATTGAGCGATGAGACTGTACAGGACATCTCCCAAACAGCACTGGCAAACAAAATGCCTAGGTCACAGCAATAAGATAGTTCAAGCGAGCCCCGAGCAGAAACGTCAACGGCTGTACAAACCGGTGAAAAACAATTTGCCCTAAAAGAGCACTGCAGATACGGCAGAAGTACGCTTCTGCCGACTTGATAAAGATTATGTACAGACGGCGACCGGAACCGCTTTACTATGAATACAACAATGATCATCTGAGACTGAAACACAAACGTACGAAGAGTCTGCATAGGAACCGTGAGAACTACTTGACAGATAGAGCTGAAGAGATGGAAAAGACATTCTTGTCGGGGAACGGCTGGGTTTCTTTTCATTTATTCGTGGTAACATTGACCATCGATAAGGAGATATGTGAAAAATATGGCTCATGAGCTACCTTGCGCCAGCTCATTCAGCTGTGGAGGACAGAGACAGTGTGTTTAGAAAACTGGAGAAAACTGAGTTGGGTTTCAATCACTGAAACATAATAAAGATTCACGCTAGGATCTGCTCTTCTCAAGATTTTTTCAAAGATAGTGATGATGGGTTATTGCTTAAACTGGCCACATTCCGTCGTTTTATACAACAGACTGAGGGGCAATTTGTGGGTGGCGCTTATTAATTATCAATCATACCCTTAAGAAAAGGTGCCAAAACAATGTGATAAACAAAGGTGAACCATCCTTGTCTGCATCGTACTCAAGGTACTTACGAGTTACAAAATGCGGCAACTTCTGAAACACAGAGATCCGAAGAAGAGAAAAGGCAGGTTTCCGACCCAGCCGCGGTTGTATCCAACATGATGCGACGGACCTTGAACATTGGCATTCCCTTCCTTAGCCAAATACTGTGGTATTTTTGAACCCGAAAACTGCCTTCGATTCGGCCGTCCGATATACTCTCTACAGTGTGCTTCTGTTGTAAAAATAAGCTGATCTGTTAAAATCATGGTATGCTCCCTCTGAGAGAGCATTTACCAACAGAGTTCTACAGTGCTCCATAGAGCAAATGGCATTCGGCGAGAATATCCGATGTCTCCTTTGCTGTGCAATTGTGACAAGTTATACTCTTGAAGGAGCAATCGGAAATTTCGACGATCTCGAAGTGGAGCTTCCGTCAAACGATGAGCTGTTTGATAGTGTTTATGCGGACGACAATGTTTTCGTGTGCAGAAAACACACAGATTACACTAGACCGTTTGAACAATAGGACTGTTAAGTATGAGATGCAGACTGCGCTTTCAAGGTATGGAATAATGATACGCGATTGTATTAGCCCGGATCTCCTTGTTGTTGTTATAGGCAGGCCGCTTGAAACTATCGACCGTTCCACCTACTCGGATAACCTCATTTTGGCACCATGTGAAATTCCTGGAGAGATGTCTATGAAGATCACAAAGACATGTAACGCATTCATCATCACTAGTTACTTGTTACATCACAAAGACACCCGACTGTGAATTAAAAGGGAGGGTTCATAAAACGTGCGCGCTTGACCCTGTTCTACATATCATAAACCAGAAAATGCATGTGCACTCTTATAATTTGATCATTGTGGTTTCCATAAGTTGGCCAATATCAACTAGGTTCGACGGGATGTGGAGGTGTTTTTGAGAAATTTTACATTTCTGTGTCCAAATAAGGCCTAATCGCAAGATGATCACGTTCAACTGTTTTCGTCCAAGATTCGTCAGCCCAAACCTTAAAATCTTAAACATTGTGGTAGTAGCTCGTTACAACCCATTACTCACAGCAGGCGCTGCAGTCCGCAGTCTGGATACGACTTCATTGTCGGCCATGACCCGTTAAGTAAAGCTACCGAAAATCGATAGGCCAAATTTAAACAGTGAATCAATATTGCAATTGTAAATGTTAATGGGTTCAAGCGAGGACCGTACTCACAGTGACCAGGTCAATGATCCACTAAAATACACAACACATGACAGTGTCCAACTAACTAAAATCATAACAGTTGTTACCACGATAATTGTGTCGTTTGCCCGCAATGAATTATTAACTACAAACTTTAGCACATGTATTTTCTGGAGTAAGAGATATGGCTGAGGCCCGATTTCTACGCAAACCTGGTGAGCGGCAACAATTACGAAACAAGTTGTGTGCTTCTGGTGAGTTTTTACCATAAAACGCATACTGTCTGTGCCATCTTATCTCGCACAATTATTTGATACTTGTTTGCCGGTAATGTGTTGGAGAAGGCAGTCACTAAAGTGATAGCAACAAAACAATGAGACAACCCTCTGAATAAGCAATGCTTTCATCACATAAACGAGTGTCCGTACGACACCAAAATCAAAGATACTCTGGAACAGTCACCTCACGGAGTGGGTGCACATCGGCCGAGAAGCTTACGCGTGCCAGGATTTGGAACCGCCTGGATGGATCGATAGATTGGAAGTGAATGAGTAGTCAAACGAAAGTAATCAGTGAAATTAGGATGTCTGATACACCGTGAGATGCAACGTTTATCGAGTATGAGAACAGCGATAGGTTGAGTTCTGAACAAAATGTACCTGGGCATATTATAGATCACCAAAAGACCCGACGATGATGATGGTGAACTTTTTCCTAATTGGTAAGAAAGATAAGCACAGTTCAAATAACTTCTCGTCATTGTCATATACATTTGTTCAAGTTAGCGACATACTGGAGACGAACGCTGCAGAAGGCGGTCGCGAAATAATTTATAAAATGCTGAGTTATGTGGTGCGGGGTATGATTTGCCGAATCACCAGAACCGACGGAACCAACGTGAAACTACTTCTCGGTACAAGCAATTCAAAATCTTAGAATTGAATCCCAGTAGCCACTCAAAAGTGCTCAATCTTCTGCGAAATTTGTATAGATAATACGCAATGGGTAAAACCTCACCTATCCGAATGCCAACAGGTAGACACAAGTCATTATAGGCAAACGTAATATACGAGGGTTAGTGCCATAAGAACTTCCTATATGCTAACTGGTTTTAATGGGATATCTAATCCAAAACAAAAATTAACGACATGGAACGTTTGCAAAAACGCCGGAAGCCCCAAGTCTGATGAACAGATAACAACTGACTTCCGGTCGTCCCACTGACATTCACGGAAACAAAAGATGGGAAACATGTCTGGAATGTACGGAAATCTGTTTACGATGACCAACGATACTTAAAAATTATGCGGGAATGAGAGGAAAGCAAATCAGAAAAATCCTGATTCTTTGCCGAAAAACAACCGTGATCGATCAACCAACAGTACATGAAATGACGTACCGTAGGGAGTGCTGACAGGTATTGTGCGATTTCGGTGAATACGAAGTGAACACTACTCACAACATATCACAGTTATCGCATTCCCACGGGCTTTCTGGCCAGCCTCTTTCGAAAATAAGCATTATATTTGAGTTTCGCCCTCACCAGTGTTCGTCAGTTATGTACATCCTTGCCAAGACCAAAATTTGAACTCCGGACACGTTTTCATGAAGTAACTTCCACTGAGCCCACAACAGGCACGACTGAATTATCATAAGCAAACAGTTGCATGTGAACAGTGTTCAGGTTGCCCGATTGTCTCGGAATAAAACGCAGTAACTTTCTTGTCGACTTTAATCAAGGACAACGACTGGGGGCTTCTCTCCAAGCTGAAATCATAAATCATAAATCGAACAGCACTCATAGTTGGGCGTGGCTTCCACACTCTTGTACACTTTTCGGCCGCCATCTTCTGAAAAAAGGCACTAGACTAGGATTTCGTCCTTGGTAGAGCTCATCTGTAGTGTACACTCTTGCGAAAGCTACAGTCAATTGGGAATGATGTTCGTTTTACATGTGCTTAGCTATAAACCCCCGAGATTCGCACGTGATCTGAGGGCTAAGCAAGCACTTCAAACGAACGCTATCCAATCGTCGCCGTTCACCTGTATTAGTTTGGTAGATACTATGCACAACTGGGCGGTTTGTCACTGGAACCCAACTCGAAATGCTTCCAGATGCGCTGATTGGCTCAGCTAAACAAAACAGATATTCTACGCCGACTGAACTGTCAAAAAATCCCCACGATGGGGACTGTGAAGAGAAACCACAACGTGTTGTGTGACAAGTGTTTTACACTCATACACTATTTTTCATACACGCTTCAACATTGTCGCAGTTATACTTAATAACAGCTGTCTGTTTTGTAAGCGTCTAATTGCATTTGAAGTGAAGCCGTCATGTTGAGCATTGCGTTTCCAATTGGACCGTTAAATCCACGAGACAGTGTTTTAAAACCATTGGGCGGTCCAACAATATTACATGCCGAAACAGGAAAACTTTGACTGTTACATTCTTTATGGTTAGTGAAAGCCGCGTTTCCAACTTTATTCACCAAACAGTTGCTTCATATCACGTGACGTAAACACGGCCGGACCAAAATAAATGAGTTAATTTAGCAACCATCGGCTCAACGAAATTGTCCACCGGCACTGTCAACTTGACACCTTTTAATATACGTTCACAATTCACTCATTTGATGAAGCCACTATCTCAGCTAATTTGTGACTAGATCTCATTCAACGGTCATTTATGCTCGATACCGGGCAACAACAGCTGTACGGAATGAGAAACCGCAATCTCAGGGCTGACAAAAACGATTGGGCAAACCCGAAACTTTACTACCGCAACATAGCAACTAACACCAAAAATTGTCCTACCATCCCCCACTTGAATCGTCACAGGTAAGAACGCCACAAACGCTGTTGATAACCAAAGCCCTAGTGTATTTGCTACCAGCTCCATAGATATGGGAATGAAAAAGGTTGTTAGCGAATTGTCCAAACAACTGAATTGTTGAATCAGTCCCTCAGGGAACGCAGGCTTCTCAAGACCGAAACGATGCACAATGTCACTCATATTTGAAAGAAGTGAACGTAACGAATCTACTTATTAGAGATAGATTGTATTATTCTCAGTTGCTTCAAAATTCACGAAGTTGACTGAAAACTAGTTACACTAACATACAATTTACAACTGATATTGTTGCCAGACAATCAACAAGGATATCGGAATGAACTTCCGTGCACAACAAACTTATTTGGCGCTCGATAAAAATGGATAAAGATGATTGATACAAGCAAGCCAGTTGACGTCTCTCTGGATTCTTTAAAGCACCCAATCTAGTACACCACTTGAAGCTGTACATGAAGAACTGTATGACAAAGATAGTCCCTACTCCCTCGGCTTACAGGTAACCCTTAAGTTTAAAATCAGGGGCCATTTTCCGCCTGTTGTGGTGCGACAAACTATGTACCAGAAGATCCGTACTATCGTATTGGACTGTTCATGACATCCGTAAACAGTAAGCTATCGGCGTGTACCAAAGAACCATACTGTTAATACATGCGAGATGAAATCATCACCTGTACTGCGCACGTAAAATCACGGACGGATGTCCAGAAGTACGACAAATGCCCACATGACCAACTGAACAAGAACCAATGAAACCACTGAGTGTGCATGGGCGGTCTTGCTCATATTAGCGAATTGATATACAGCAAGTATTAGTTTCCGTAATAAACTACCATTTGTGCCGGCAGTCCTCTGGAGGCAATTGGTATCATGACCAACTTAAGGTCGTTGTTCGGATCTTTTTGGAGGATTTA
>JTDE01021984.1:0-15053 GCA_014338405.1 Paragonimus skrjabini miyazakii | reverse complement strand
CTGGAATGCTGACTCATAAACGCGAGCGCGCGTGGAGCATGTGAACTAGCGAGTTGGACAATAAAGATTGTGCTTTATTGGACGCCTTTTCGCTACATCATGACCAACTTAAGGTCGTTGTTCGGATCTTTTTGGAGGATTTACAAGATGTCGCTGAAGTGGTCGGAATCAACAAGAACGACGAGAATCCAGCTGTCCTGCGGACGCTTTTAAAAGACAAGTCGAAACCAGTGTTAGGCGCGGCACGAAAGGGTCTCGAGAAGCCGAAGTAGGCCGTCGCGAAGGAGGCCATGAAAGCTGGATTCGACAGCCTAGTTGACCATCAGGAGTCAATGTTGTTTGGAATGGTTTGGAATGGAGTGGACCTCTAGGTGTTTACCGTTGTTCTTCAAGGTTTTCTGGACAGAGCGCTTCCCAACCTAGGCTCGGTTTCAACGGAGCAGCTGCTGACGAGTCATTTCACCGACAGTTTACTTCTGCCGCTGGGAGATCAACTTTGTCTGGCACGGGTGACTAATCAGATGGATATCGTACAACCGTTACGGGAAGTACGGGGACCAATTTCATCAACGGCGGCCAGGACAACCATAAGGAAATGATTATGCTAGCAATGGATAGTAGTTCACTGAAGAGAACGAATTAAAACCAAAAGAAATCCGGGAGCCACTTCACCTGTGGGAGGAGTGGACATCATAAACACAAATGCACTGTACATCGCAGTACCTACGTACATAAAAAAGTGGTTCTTTCGTTTCCCGAGAGCAAGCAGAAATGACAGTGCTTGACAGAAACACTAACCAGGCGTGGGTTGCAATGGACGAGATGCGAGAGAACGGATGGAAGTATACGGGTACAGCAATTTCGACGAGCGGGTAAAGAAAAAGGGAGGGACAACATGGCCAATGAAGGCTAAAGTAATCGGCGGGTACAGCTGGCGAAGCAAAGTCTTGATCGAGTGCACTGGGCATATCAAAGATCACTTCATACAACATGATTTAGTGCCAACCTCCAAAACCAGCTAGACTATTACTGGAGCCAATGCCTTGGAGACAGGTGAGGCTAAGAATGGCTTGAAGTGAGGGATTTCGGGCAATAAAAACGGGTCTTGATATCAAGCGGGCAACGAAAGAACAAAAGACAACCAACTGCAGAGTTGCAATACACAACGGTATGAATGTACCAAATACAGTAGGGGAGCAGTAAATATGTAGCGTTGTTGACAATTGATAGCGATCCCCATGAGTTGTGTAGCTCGTTCGAACATGCAATCACCTTAGCAACAGAGAAGTCCAGACATCGTGGTCCCCTCTAAGATATCAATCCACTTTAAGGGAGAAGTAAGAGAAGAGGTATGCGGTATTCTGAGGTAAGACGAAGTAAAATAGGCAAACGGATCACCGAGTTCGCCGGTTTTGTTGATGACATAATCCAACAGAAAGCTTTTGTACAGCATACATTCTCGACACTATAACGAAGTAACACAGAATACACTTACTCCAATGAGGTCAGCAACGGACATTTTTGACAAGCAACACTAACCGTGATTGGCTTACGTTCACGCTACTGGAAAATAACGATCAAACCATAAAATCGAGGAAGAATGACATTCATAGTAGGAGAAGAATAACATCGGCTCGAACTCGTGTTGTCTTGCCATCAGGAGCACCTTCAACAGGCTGGCACTTGATGATGAAATGATTGTAAGGACTGGACTGTAAGTTTGGATGGAAACAACACGGGGATTTACAGTCAATCAGAACGGCAGCACGTGGTATCACTTGGGGCTATGTTGGAGAAAATTTGTGGGTCAGATTTGCGCATAAATGCGCCCAAGTTTCAACTCGAGAACGTCGAGGGAGCTCTTGGATCACAAGATAGGACGGGGAGAAATAAAGCCGTTATCCAAAAAAAAATCTAAGATCAAGGATGACTGATAACTCAGTTCTAACTAATTGCTTGGATAAGAGTTGAGTGGTGTAGAAACCACTTGTAAATGAAATCAGCACAATCATGTTGCTGGCGTATGTTCCACTGCGACAAAACAGAAGCCTTGAACGAACGGACGAGGAGCAAACGAAGTGAAACAGAAAACAGACAAACAACCGACGTTAAAAATTCCGAGGACCAGGGAACTAGTCAGAGTGTCCACGGAGGTCGATGAATGGGGAATTGGAAAGGTGCTCTAAGAAACAGAGGGGCCATATGTATGTAATCACATTCTTAACTCTAGCGGAAAGTAAACAATCGACGACCGAGGAGTGTCTAGCGACAGTTTTGGTACTGGACAAACAGAGACCATAGTTGGGTCAGCATTGCCGCACACACAGATTGACCAAAAATCCCTGGAGTGGATCAGGACGACGAAAGGTACCATAGAAAAGTTGGTACTACGTCCAAGAGAGTAAGATTTTCCAATCGGGAATGGACCCGAAAAGGAAAACCAGATGACTGATTGGCTATTATAAAACAACGACGGGGGAGTATTTGAACGGTCTGATGTGGGAACAAGATCCCAGAACGTTGATAAGGTCATTGCATCAAGATCGATGACACCGAAGCAGTAGAATTATAACATGGGAAAACGTTCGCACTTAATAATACAGATGATAGCTGCCAATTGCTCCAAGGTCAAATATGAGGAACACAGAAGCGGATGGTCTGAGATCAAGTAAACTGCTACCCAAACGGAGAGGACCTTGCAGAGTTAGCAACAGACCCAAAATGCTTATTACTGTGCACAGCAATAAAGAGAGATTGCGGGTGAATAGCAACCGGCTGAGCAGGTGGTACGATCGTCCAGTGGAAAGCGACTGAAGAGAAATTCTTGAGAGTTAGAGAAGCCACAAGAAAACCAGAAAGAATCAATCCACGAGAAGACAACGGAGGAGTTAGCATTTTACAGGAGGAAAGAAGTGCAATCGGCTGCTCATAACACCTGTTAGTTGTACATTATCAGAATCTGCACAGTGAAGACTACTCCTGGTCCGAGATAGACAGAGATAAAAAACACTTGAGTAGTCGGGGATTCGGTTTATTCTGCTCGAAGATAACGATAGTAACTTTCCACATTAAATTCGAGTCCATAAGTTAAATAACCTACTTTAGAGAAAACTTCAGCCATTCAACGTCGAGGTAGCCACATTGCGTAAACGGACAACTGAGCAACAAATGAGGAAAAGACATAAAAACAGCTTTCCTACTACTTTCTTCTTCGTAGAATGATTAACCACATGACAACATTGGAACCAATGAATCCGACCAGCTGCCATATCATATAACACCTCCAGCCCTAAGCAGTCAGCCGAGTCTCTACGCAGGGAAGATGAACATGATCGACAGTTGCTGATTTACAAGCGATGACGCGATCACGGACTATGAAAGCCTTGACCACCACGGTGAAAAAGGTCGGTGGGTGTTGCCTGCGAGGTTAAGAAACTCGACTATTCACATCGTCGATTGGAAACACCCTCTGAGATGGAGGTGTGTCATAGCCAAAATCGAGTACACACCAGCAAGATTATTGACTCTTCGGCTTCAAAAGTCCACTGTTTCGCCAAGTTCTTCCCTATCATACTTAATTAATTAATGTTTAAAGTGCCAACCCAAGCTCACTTGGGCTGGAGGCTGTATGGTGCTTGAAGACCAAGGTCCAATCGCGGACTCTGGTTTGTGAGGAAAGGATTTAGAGTGATAAATACGAAATGTCATCTAAACTGGTGATCAAAGAATACCGGTAGTGTCATTGATAGACAAATGTCCGGGAAAGCTGAACCGACAGGCTGGTAGTCTACTAGTAGAACCAAATGTTGATCAATATGGGAATGTAAATCGTGCCACTCCAATCCGGGAGCTTATCCCGAAAATACTTAACTTTACTCTTCGGCGTTATAATAGCTAAATCTCCCATAATATGATGACGAACCGTCGGAAGGATCACACCCTGACTCGATCAATCGATAAAAATGAAGCTGACGGTAGGCCGAGAGCACGGTTAAAAAGCGTCTTTGGCAAGAACTTCCTTGTATACAGTGGTTAGTCGTACGTATTCAACTGCCTACCGTCTGAGATGTGCTCGGACGAGAAATATACGAACTAACCACTTTTTCTGTTACAAGAGAAATAATGCTCAAACATCGTGCCAGTGCACGACGTCAACGAGCTTGAATGACATAGGAAAATCGAACAGTGTCGCAGAGCACATCCTTATCAGCATGCTAAGCAATGTTCACTGGATCATACGTACATTAAATTGATTACCTGCATTTATAGACTTTACCGTAAGTATTCAATCAGATAGCGAGCGAATGACTGTTCACCAGTATTCAGCTGAGGAAGCCGTACACTACATTGAAATTAAACGCAATCCACACACCGACTTGCAGCGTCACCAAAAACATTGAGAAAGCAGTTGGATCAGAAGCTATCCACGCGTGTGCTCTAGGGGGCAGTAATGATGGAATTCTCCAACCACACCAGAAATATGGCTCATTTGAAACCTCAGACTTGAGAGTGCTCGTCAGAGATTTGCTAGTCACTTCTAGTACAGATATTGTGGGCACTAACATTCATTAACCGTATGCTAAAAAACCTGCACATAAAGAACCACCTGAAGGCACAGTGGAAGTGACAAAATTAGAAAGCGACACTGGATAGACAGTAGTTGAATGACCTCAGTGATGACAGAACAACCGTTTGGGATAGCAGCTCTCAATATCTTGCATTCAACATCATCATAATCATAGACAGCAATACATATGGTTCACACTGATGCTAAACCGCCACAAAACCACGTGATTTGCTTTCATTTTCTGCCTTGTTCATGTAGTGTGATACTCTGTATACGTGGAAAGGTAAGCGATCACCATGTGCAAGTATACAGAAGCATCATTTAGCGTTGTTTCGCTTTGATAGGGAGAGCGTGAACACGGTGGTCAGAATATGCACATCAGCGCTCTTTTGATGTGGACTCGCCAACCCGAATGACAACCACACTAAGTGCAAAGAATATATTCACTGCAATAGGCTAGAGGGGCACACGGATGCGCGTTTCAGTAAGTACTTACTTCTTGAGTAAAAATGGCCGGATTTCCAGATTCCAACATGTCTTCCAGCTCTTCATTGGATATTTTTCGCTCCGCTGAAACAATGGAACGAAAACAACAATTGTTGTACATATTCAAAATGGGAAAAAATTCCAAAATTTTCAGTCGTCGACGATGTAAGTACTTGGATAAAAATTCCATTTGCATATTTCCGTAACGATCCAGAAAACAAACTGATGTATGCTATAAACCAAGTTAAGTTGCACAGACTAAGAAGTACACGAAAACAGTTTCTACATACTTCTTCTGGATGGTTCATAGAAAGACAATATGCGTTTTACTGAACGTCTCCAACAAAACCGTCTAAGGGTGCCAAATTAACAAACAAACCGATTTCCTACGGAATGAGCCAAAAAGAGGACGAAGTGACTAATAGTGTCCGAACGAAAAAAATGACAAAGGTTTTGGTGACGACTATTGTGACCGCAAAAGACGGTTGACCTGCGAAGTTGCTGATTGCATGAAATCCCGTACATGTTACGGTAAAACATAGAACAACAAACACGTACACCCATTTGTACGGCGGACGTGTATCCACACACATTCGGCAGCAGTATATTGTCATTCACCTTGATGACACGTCTCCTGTAGTGCGTACATACTGTTCCAATAGTCGCTTCCGATGCTTTGTCTTCTTTGGGTTGAGAACTGCCTTTAATTCCCGAATGTACGTATTATACTACTCACAACCAGAGCTACCTGTTATACACCAAGGACGTTTGAATGAGTATTCTTTCAGCAAATTTGCCACAAATGGCAAAGTGCCTCAAACTGACAAAACTAGTCAACATTCAGTAAGAAGTCCAACCGCCTCTGGAAGCACTCTGAAGTAATCACAAGCATTGTAGAAGAAATCACAGGACGGTATGACCAACGTGGTATGTAACACAGAGGCAACAAATGAGAGGCTACGAAGTGAGGCACGAAGTGACCGGAGATGATGAATCAGAGGGACGCCCAAATGTTCTTGAAAAAGCAACACCAGAGAGTCGACCAGTGATTCATACTGACGCCTAACTGGTGCACAAACATAGTTCACGGACAGAAGAGGAAAGTTTGAAGTTAAATCCTGACATTTTTATGTCTACACTAAAACAATCGATACCAGCGTTTCTACACCTTGTAAGTGAGAGTTAAACAGCATTTGTTGAACGGTTGCCCTCATTCAGTGCCTCGCTTCATCAGTCGGCCGTCCACCGCAAGTAATGCAACTAAAATACAGTAACCCAATTAACCCGCATTTCCCCTCTTCAGCCGTTGTCAATTTCTAAAGATGTACATGAAACACTAACAAATCACACGTAAATAGTATCAGTATCGTACAAAAGATGGCAGATAACAATCAAATTTGAATAAGACGTAATAATTAACCGATTGGGAAAAATGAAGAGCATAGGTATTTACAACATAAGCCCCGTTCAGTGGGATTTGTCGCAATATCCAAAGGCGCCGCTAATCAGAAGCTCGTTATCTTCTGGACCACATCCTAGGAGCCAATAGCACGCTAATGCGGCGCGCTCCGAATCCCAAGTCCCCTTGTTCGAGCCCGAACCAATGCATAGACGACCAGGCTGTCGTTTCCAATCCAGCCCAACGAATACAAACAGAAAACGAAGTGGTAAGCAGTGGGTTGGCAAGTGCAAGACGTGTTCGAGACAGAGGGACTTAGAAAACTAGACTGGTATATTCAGTGATCGACAAAATCTGTATGTCTAGAAGAGACCGGTTGATCACTTCACTGCTTCTGCCAAGTTGTCACCATATACTCTTTATTCCTCACAGATACCGCTAGCCAAAGTTTGAGGCTCTCGTGATACACTTCCTGTGGGTCTGCCGGGTTTCGTCAGCAATATGGCTGCACTATGTACTCGGCCTTTCGTAGAAAAGTTGAAGTCACATCGGCTTCACAAATCACTCAAGTTGCAGACGCTATCCAATATTTCACCAGGGCTGTTACGATCCCCAAGCTGAAGAACTTTCCGAGCACCCTCGGCGGATCACCATCAAAGACGAGTACAGATGTAGACCCTTCAGTTTTTCAAAACCTTGCAATTCATTACTGCAACGGCAATACCAAATTGACAAACTGAAACCCTGACCATCAAGAATGCTTTGAACTGTATACGAAACCTCAAAAAGTAGGGCGAGAAAGTCCGCACATTCAAACTTTGAAGTCTAACACCAAGATGCACCTCTACATTCCCCTACTCGCATTTAATGAAAGCGCTTTTGAATGCCGTGTCTAACATAGAATTGAATGAGAAAAGTCAATCCTTTCGAATTCTGTTTGATATGTTAAAGGTCTGACAAACCGTTACGCCCTGGTCCATGTTTGGAATAAGTACAATTTTTAGGATGCTTAGTATACCCCTCGAACACACTTTTTCAACCGTCCCGAGGTGTACCAGTAATTTGAGTCGAAAACCCCTCTTGTCTAGAATGACGGCAACTGCCAAGTCTCTGTGACAGGCGGCAATTCAGTGTCTGAAGGAGTGTTAAAATGTGATCAATGCAGCCATAGTCATGCCGCAGCTCAGTCTGCCCTCAAGGATGTATTGCCTCACAGTTACTGTGTCTGTGAATCACAGTAGTGGCACAACAGGCAGAACAGGAATAAACAGAATTCCTAGTTGGTAAGCACGACTTCGCAGTAAAGTCTCACTGAGAATAGTGACAATGCGGCAAAAACAGTAGTAGTGGCGTCACCAACTTTGTCTCAATGAGAGGATGACAAACTTTTTATGTACCGGGTGCATTGTGACGTTTCGGTGGCCTGAGTTAGTGCGAGATACCAGTTTTCATTGACGAGGGAATATTCACAAATCAGGACTGGAAATAATCGTAGAAGTAGTTGTTGGTGCTATTATGCGGTTGAGCCGCTGTTCAAAGGGCACAAACCAAAGCCTTAATAATCACTGCATGTTATGAATAAACTCATCAGTCGCCCTGAGGAATGTCTCACTCATTTATGGTTGCCTGCGGCTCCGATGCTACGAAAAAGGTCAAAGGATTCTCGTGGCAGTGATTTTAATAGACAAATTAAGTTGGGCGCTACAGATAAGTGAATGAAGGAAGTGGCTAATCCGCCGCAATTACGGTTCTGGTGTCCAACTGATTTTAGCAAAATAGTTTCAAAAACAAAACAAGGTGTGGTCGCATATTTTAGGAAATAAGTGTGTATATTCTTTCCCTTCGGATCTTTTGATTACACAGCATTAGACTCACCTAAGTATCTTCTTAACTGAATAATCCGCAGCATGTTATCCCACATGGTTATCTAGGAATTTGAGACTAACGGCTTACTTACTTAAGTTACATGCTGAGATATTTGATAACAGCCAACAACAGTCATCCTCTAAGTCGACTCTACATTGCTTATGCGCACTTGATTGCTGGTGGCTTACCTCACACTTATTGACTGATTCTCAGTTTACTCACGTTTCCGATGGTCTGTTATAAAACTAGGTTAGCAAAGATCCACAATTCGGTGTTTGCATCGCCTAAGTAAACTATGTTTTACAGCCACGTTCTATAAAATTTTTACTTCATTCTTCCGAAGTTGTCGAACCAATGGAACCCTGACTTATATAGCCGCAACTATTTACGGTCAACAAACCACTGAACAGGTACAAATAGACCGTCAACCAGAAGGATCAAACTAGGCCCTAAGTAACCAGGTGTGCATCAACAGAGTATGGCTGACTTAAAAGATGATTGTCACTACCTCAGCAACAAGCATCTTTAGCTTTTGATCGAAACACTACCAGGTAACTCAAATAAACAAGTCGCTAGGCTCAACCCATCAGATAAGCTTGCAAGACAAGACTCTGCTAATTATTCAAACGCAGAGACACACGAGTGTAATGCTGTCTAGTAGACCTAAACCTTTGAAGGGAGAATATGACCGGAAGCCAGTCGAGAAATGGGGCAGCAAAAGCTGTGAAGACGGGCCTTATAGTATTTGTGAACAAACTCAAGGTATTAACCAGCTTTAAAAAGATAAATTACTCGCATAAACAGACATTGTACACGAGTAAAAACAACATACGAGTCGAAAACCAAATGGAATCAAAACAAAGCAGAAGAGAGATGAATGTTGGTGAGCGAATGGACTGATTCAAACTATCCTATGTTTATTGACGAAGCTCAGATTGCTGCAAGAAGTAATGCAGAATATAACATTTATGCATTAAAAAGGGTCATAAAAGATACTTCTGTCCAAAATAGTGAGCTGATTAAGAGAATTAGTGACTAGCAGCCGAAACTCAAGATGATGCATTAAACCGAGCGTTTAGAAACCGACAGGTGTTGAGCCAAGAATTTTCATTTAAAAAATGAAGAAGATGAAAAGGGAATGCATGAGTGTTTCGCGAACTGAAATATATCTGGTGAGGTAGTTACTTTCAACCCACCAAGTGGTCAACCTCTTCGAGGGAACTACTGTGAATAGTATTCAATACACTAGAAGAACTGACGTCATGTAGGAAATACGAGTACGTCTTCGGCACAAAGTCAAAGGCGATCCGGTGTGGCATCTGCAGAAGATACCTAGACTGCGCTTATGACGCACCTCGCGACATATTAAGCTGCCTAAGGAAGGCCACTTCTGACACCAACAGTATTGCTCTCAAGTTGGAAAGCACACCGAAAACACAGATAAAAGAAAAAGCCTGATCACACCGTCGTATAGATCATTCCAGGCAATAATTGAGATACGGCGGATTTCGTTGCCTTAAACGCTGACAAATTAATACTTCGGCAAGTAGCGGACGACGTACCACCCAACAACGAACGGCTCCAACAAAGAAAATCTTCAATCACAAACCTGCCTGGATGGGGTCCCCGGGATCACTCAAACCGCTGGTTAGAGACGCTATCCGAGATGGCGATGTGTCGCAGTCAATGGCGTACCTGTATCCATACCATTTCTAATTCTTCCATTTAGTCTTCTTTTAATAATGTTCAACCTTTTTAGTAACGTTTTCTTCTAGGATATTCCGCATCACTGTTGAGGTGAGCGGCGGCCCGAGCCACAGTACCTTTAAGTCAGGCTCATGGCTGTTAGGATGATGACGATGAATCACAAACCATGAGGAGGAAAAGCAGAACCGCGAGATAGATCTAGGTATACCTGTAAGTTTTTAAGCCGAAACGAACAACACCAACCTTTAGACGACGACAGCTGATCCGCAACAGATGACAAGCATCCAAATTCTTGACAAGAAAGTTGTATCAGTGATGAACTTTCCCCAGTTTACCAAGGGTAAACGTATAAGCTCCGAGTTTTTGGCAGTTCTCAGGTGCATACTCATTACGCAGAAGAAACAGTGACCAAGGCTACTGCGGATGTTCTAATAAAATTAGGATGATAGCCTGATAGCCCGGAGGTTCACCATCGACCACTGATGGTGGTGGTTGAGCCCTCAACAGTAGCCAAAACGGTACATTTATACTTCTATACTTAACAGGTGAAGACCGTGTGAAGTGGTAAACATGACACAAAAAGTACTTCACCGCTCGCACCGACTGCAGGGAATAATTGTCCAAATACTGCACGAAGTACCTTTGGAAAACAGAGGACGTCCTATGAATACCCTGAGGGAAGTCTAAAAGCCAAAAGACGACGGAAAACAAGATCAATCCCTTCAAGATCTTTGGATGGTTTGCCGGAGACCGAGACCGCTTTGAGAGCTACCAATCTTTGTCCACCAGTAAAAAGTCAAACAGGTCGACTTGACGGTATGACAGAGCCTGCTCGGAACAAAATTGTAGATCAATGTTCAAATCCTGTTGAACAAACGAGAATCGTCGGACCGCTGGCTTGCGGGATAGCGGTAGGCGTTAGCACCACTCACAGAGACCTGGATCAAGGTTTTGATCTCAGACGGTGATTCGGTTAGCTTTGAGTGCCACCTATCTGTTCCGACAGATCGATCGGGTTGTTTATGCACATTTGACAGGACATGTCAATCAATAACAATGCTGCGAGGGTGGATTCGGACTGATATGACGGGAAGTAGTGGTAGAGAATACATCCACATCGGGGGCTATGGAACAGTCGGTACTATTCAAACAACACTCGAATCGTGATCGGCCCCCTTGTCGGACGAACATAGGCGGTATGCAGCTAGCAAACGCTGTTTTACCCCAGGCAATTTAAGCCGACGACATATTAACGAGAACATTCAGTGCTGGGTGTAGTCTGCAGACGCCGATGCCGGAGAATTTCGCACAGTATTAGGTTTGTATTCGCATCATTACATATGTTCGTCTACCAGATCCTTCCATAACCAAGTACACACGATGGATCCGGCATTCACATCCGGAGAATCGGACGCTGATCGTCTGGATTGCCTTACACCACTCCGGAATGGTGGCCATGCCGTATTTGCCCTACGTAAAAGAAATCCAAGTTCACAATCTAGGAATGACGGTGAGTTGGAACGCCCACCGAAAAGCAGGTGCTCTCAAAGATCCGGACGATGACTGTTAATGGAGTAAGACGGAGGGCGCGTAAGCAGTAGTTGAAATATTTGCCCTAATCCATCTCTCTCGATTTCAATATCAAAGATTATTATGGTTCGACTAGAACCTAAGGGCCTCTCTCCGACAGTGAAATCGAGTGTGGGGACACGTTCTGCAATTATGCAGGGTTATGAATACCATGGAAGAGTTCGCAAAGGCTGCGGTATTTCACAGATCACGCAACGAAGAACCTCGAGAACCGCTTAGCTGTTTTGTTCCCGACAGACCCAAGAAGACTGTATTAGTGTTACTGGTGGACAGGAGTAAGGAGTATGCCCACTTTTCCTGAGAAGGATGAAGCAGGGCCATTCCTGTTTACTGCACATATGCAACTTGGGCTTGAGGACTTGCCAGAAACGACATCAAACAAGAGGACGTCACCATGAATCACAACTTCCAGCGATGCTTCCGTCCGGATGACTTACACCCTTAGTACCCATGGAGGTGGCGAACGAGCTGGCAGTATAGACAACCTAACCTTTCAATTCAATTGACAACAACAAAAATGAATTCCCGCGGAACGGAAAACAATTCATTTGACTTATGCACAAAGACAGCGTTTGCAAATTGTCAGTCGGTTATCGACCAGTGAACTGAGTCCAATGCTAAGAAGGTCATGGAACGCTTGTATGTAGGTAGCTGAAGACGGATCTGCAAACAAATGCACCGCTGTAACCTAATCAGTACGGCTATCAACAAGATCGCCCTTGATTAACGAATCCGCTATTAGCGAAGGGGCATTGAGTGAAAACCAGGGCACGTATTGCTGTCTGTCATGATGATGATGAGGGTATGGATTATCCCAATAGACGTCACTTTTGTGGACTTTGACAAGGTAGTTGATAAGATTCAATACGGGGTGCCCCTCGGCAACCTTAAAATGTAGGGCGTCAGAACCATATCTTAGTGGATACAGGAAGTTATCCACAACGGTGGCTAATTATATCGAGGTCCAGCGGGCTTCGCCTGGCTGCTCTTGTTATCACCGACGATGAAGTATGGGGAGCAACAGCCCATTTACGAACCAAGATGTGAAAACCGCGCGGAGTCCAACAGTAAAACGATTCGGGATGCAAACGGCATTAAATGGAAGAGCTGTGAGGCCTGGCCTCTTGGATTTTTCTGAAAAGCTACATGGGGGTGGATACTGGTGCGCAAAATAGTCAGAAGCTGGGCGCAGAGCTATCAATCACGAGCGAGGACACTGCGCATGATAAACAATTAGTAAAAGGACACTTGCAGTGCATCGTCCCTTTCGCAAGGTAGTCAACCGTTAGAACGGTGGTGGTGGACGAAAGAGTAGACGGCAGGTTTTGGGTGAAACAAGATAGGCGGTGGGAGAAACTACGGTAGTGAGAACGGTCGAGAGTTGACACTTCTACAGTGATAGCGTGACAAGGATTTACGAGGAAAAACTTCACCCCACGTCACAGCTGAATCGAGGAGGAATACTAAAGTCAGAGAGTTCCACAATGGAGTGCCAAAAACGGATCAAACAAGTCAATAAACGGTATAAAATCAATAGTAAAAGGCACGAAGCTATCCAACAAATGTTTATCAAAGTGGCGTACCGATTTCCATCTGACGTTTTATCCTATTTTTGCAAGCATCGCGAAAGGCGACTTGAGCCTTATTATAATCCGTCATCACTTCGATAAAGTTTCGGGATATTGTCGAATACTACCGACAGTAAGGCTGAAAAAATTTTACATACCTGAGTTTTACGTATACGCAAATCAGCAGAGGACTTATCAGAATTCTCATCATATTCAATGTTCATTTCCATTTCTGTAAACGAACATTGTAAACGAACCTACAGGTCTTACGTTTTAGCTTCGCCCTAACTTTATGGGCGATCATTTTGATCTCAGCCATCGCCTCCTCCAGTTGTGCTTTAGTTGCTAGAAGAATAAGAGAATTAAATCAATTTGGCGTACTCTCGTCTTGATTGGGGGATGACAAGACGTCGCTGTGTTTATTTTTGACATCCTCAACGAGGGCTTGAACGCGTTCTATGAGATTCCGAATTTCTTCCACCTACCAATAATATTTAATCACAAAAATGATATCACCTGAGCGAAGAAATCATTCATGTACTGTGGCCCATCAAGTTGTAACGATGCATCAGGCAGTTCATTGGCATCTTCAGGCTGTGCCTAACAAAAAGATACGACAAAATAAAATCATCAAACGTTACAATATCAGAGTTCCCAGTTTAAAAAAAGGAAAAAATAACGCTTACAGCCCGAAGTGCTCCGATGAGATCCTTTGTCATCTGGCAGATTTCTCAGTACCGCCAAGATCTGAAAAAGCCGCCTTCAAGTTCAGTTCAATGTCAATTTCAATTTCAAATCAAGGACTTGATGAAGGCCTGAGCCTGTTGACGTCCTGTTCCTCGATTGGTTTGATCCGGAAATTGACCAGACTGCGTTTTTTGTCGATGCGGATGTTTTCGTTAGTGGTCTGACGGTAGGGATAAAAGACGGATAAGAAATCCAGGTTGCTCTGAACGGTAATAGCAAATCATTTTTCGATTAGTACGAAGTGGGAAAAGGGTTGTTCCAACATTTGTCTAGCTCCGTTTTGAATACATCTACGCTGGAGGCCTCCACGATCTTTGCAGGTAATTTGTTCCACGAGTTGACCACCCGGTTAGTGAAAAAGTTAAACCTAACTGCTGTAGCGACCTGGAGATTTCACTTGCCCGCCTGCGGTGTGATGTGTACAATAGTTCCAAAACTCATAGTTGCATATTGTACCCAGGCTATTAAAAAAGTTCGCATGATGCATGTTGTCCGATTGTTTGTCTGCATGCCATGTGACTACGGCGCGAACCCAAAACGCACACGTGTGTCACGCACTTCCGGTTTAATCGCTCGTCGACAGCCGGTCTCTAGCCTCTCTAGCTAACTTACGTGTCGGTGCCATTTCTAGCGCTATAAGAGACCCATTGTATATTTCGAGTAATAAATATTCGGTCTCTTCTCCCAACGGCCTTTTCTATTTCGCGTCTGGTTAATTCGTACCTTGGGAAAACGACTTAGTGCGCCGTGCACTAAATTGGTGAGCCCGAATTATCTCTTGTTTCGGTTCACCATAAATTGGTGAGCCCGTGTTGTAATCAGTTTTCTTCCAACATTTTTGCTCCGGTTCACTACAAATTGGCGAGCTTGTTCGAATAATTTTTTTCCCCACAAGTATATCTTTTGTATAACTGTGAGTTACTATTTTTTGCCTATTTCGTACTCGTTTTTGACGCGATTCGTTACCCTTTCCGCTATTATGGATGCTCAGCCTTACGTTTTGCCAGACGTCTCGATCAGTGCACTAGCCGTACCATTCGCACCATTTCGAGAAAACAACCCTAAACCGTGGTTCGCCCAGTTAGAAGCCACGTTCGCCCTACAACAAATTAGTTCAGAGCTA
>JTDE01021983.1:37935-78436 GCA_014338405.1 Paragonimus skrjabini miyazakii | reverse complement strand
CCACTTTTGAGCCCCTCAGGAGTCCTACATTGAACAGTGCGTTCCGGCACAAGCCGTTCTCCATGACTCACACCTTGCACTCTCAATGAGAACTAGGTCCCGATTGCACTCATCCCGGTCTAGGTCACTTCTCCTTCCAGAAGGCGCAGACGTCTGATATCTCGCCTTCGGGGGAATTGGGTTGGGTCGGATTTTCACACGACTGTTGCTTCGAAATTCGATACAATCTATCCTGCTGAAGTAATGATAAGCTTTGAATCTGAGAAATTCCTCGAATAGCTAAATTGATAATTTTGATCAGTTCGGAATGTATGTGGCGTTGTACCGTGTGGTATAGTTTTGCCCTCAGATGTTATTAAATCAGATCACATGTTTAGATTTCATTAGGTCCGTTTCCAAAGTTTTCGTCTTCAGGCAGGCAGAGTTTGAAAATCGACGTGACGTTCCTTAATGTCAGGAAAGTTTCTAAGCTTCGTTTGAATTGATGTATATTCTTAGTGGCTCTAATTGCTTGTGGGAGTTTGCTCCAAATGTAGGAATATTTTACTATGCAAAAATTAGAACGCAGTTTTTCACGGGATTTAGGAGCTGTCAGAGTAAACTCTTTGTTCCTGATGTTGTATTTTGAGTCACTCTGTAGGCGAATTGCGAAGTTGACAGTAAATTTATCGCCGTAAACCAGATTATACATGAGTGCAAGGTTAAGCTTGAGACGCCGTAGCCAAAGAGAGGCCAGGTCAAGCACTTGGCTGCGGCCTCTGTAGTTCAGAGAAGACGGCTAACCGACTGAACCTTTCGTGACTACACGTTGGAGACTTTCTAGGGCTAGCCTATCAGGCTTGCGTAAGTGACTATATATGAACGTGCAGTACTCAAGTTGGGGTCGTACGCACAGCTTACAAAGGTGTAGTTGAGCTGCAGGAAAGAAGAATGAGGGCTTAATGTATCCAATCGTTTGTCTAGTTTTTGCCACTAGGAAAGATATATGCTCAGCGAAATTGAATGAGTTTGAGTAACGTATACCCAAGTTGCAGACTGAGTTGGCAGTTGAAATCCCATGACCATGCAGCATTTATACGACAACCGTGTGCAACGTTGGTGGGTTTTGTTGGCTGAAACTCTCACCAGCCAAGTTTGACACCAAGACTCTACTGACATGAAATCCTCCCGTATATTTGCTAGATAAGAATTGAGATCGCCGGGGGGAAAGGTGTAGATAAGTTTGATGTCATCAGCGCATAGGAATAGTTTGCCATGCTTGATAACTTCACATATATCGTTTATATAAATAAGAAAGTGTAACGGTCCCAGGACGTTTCCCTGAATCACTCCACTGGTGACCGGTTTAGGCGTTGAGCTGTTATCCCCTATTTTCATTGTTTGTGTGTGGTCTACAAGGTATGAAGCAAACCAGTTGAGCAATGGGTCACGTATCCTGAAAGATACCATTTTGATCAGAATACGCTTACGAGACACATGATTAGAAGCTTTTTGCATATCCAAAAGTATAATAATAATTGCGTTCCCCGAATCAGCAGATTTTGTAATGTGATTAAAGGATTCCAGGTGGCACGTCATGCACAAACGTTTACTGAGAAACCCATGCTGGGAATGGTTTATAAGATTTTGTGATAATAAGAATTCAGCCACGCGACCTTTTATTATCCTTTCCAACACTCTAGAACAAATTGAAGTGTGGCTAATTGAACGATAATTGTTGATGTCTTGTCGCGAGCCACCTTTACAACGGGGCAAACTCATAGAATTTTTCCATTGGAGGAGGAAGGAGCCTAATGTTAGAGAAAGTATATAAATATGAAGCGAAAGGAGAGGAATGTCATTTCCTCCGTGTTTGAGAGTAACAGGGTGAATACCCTCTGGACCAGGAAGATTAGAAGGTTTGATAGTAGCTAACTGAGAGCATATTTTTACTGCATCAACAGGAACGTGGCTCAGGAACGTAGTCGTTTTTACAGGGGGAGGTGGAGGCAATATATTTCACTCAATGTTGAAGGAAGCAGCAAAATATGAATTGAAGACCTCGCAGATTGTCACAGGACCATCCACGGTCGTTCTGGTCTGTAGTGTAACTATTGAGATGATAGGGCCTGTTGTACAGTTTTCGAGTCGCAATAACTGCATCAACTTAAAGCTCTTCTCTTTGCTTTTAAGCGCACGTTTTTCCTCATTTAGGTGGAGCATTTTGGTTCCATATTCTATGGTGTCAGACGTTGTATGCATTTACATAATAAGAGAGAAATCATGTGCTTTTGGTGCCGTGAGACTTTTGACCTTACATTGCTCCTTCGGAGTGAAGATGTTGCCCTTACCACACATATTGCGGCGTTTTGATCTTTCCGGGGCTAGGATATTCATGCAAAACCTGAAGTATTCAGTAAATAATTCGGCTGCAATACTAATGTCAGAGGCCAGAAAGAAGGTGTTCCACTTCAAGAATCTCAACAGAATGGTGAACATGTTCCAGTCGGTGAATTTTATTTGGCGATAACATATTATGTTCGAAATGTTTACAACTTTTAGGTCAAACATGAAATTGACCACGTTGTAGTCACGTCCTGGAAACTGTTCTAGGACGGATACTGAAGCAGAAGAGACACCTGTCATAAAAATGAGATATAAAGTGTGGTCTAGTCTGGTAGGTGCTAAAACGTGCCTGCCCTAAGCATTTATTTGGACACATGCAAGAAACTCCGTTTGATTTGCAGGGGATATAAAAGAGGTCTAAAAGATATTGGGCGGACTGAGATCTCCACCAATTATTTTGTACTGTGTAGGCAATCTTGATACATAATTCAGTCCGTTAATAAGGTTAGTCATGTCGTCATGGGTGGCGTTAGGTGGTCTGTAGACGCATCCCAAGAGTATTTCACAGGATTCAGTTGACACTGACGGCTACAGCGAGCCGTCAATTCTACCAAGACACGGATAATCGAGTATGGTTGCAGAATACTGCTCCCTTAAGCAGATTGAACATCCACCGCCACGTCCTGTACCGCGAATTTTACGGAACATATGATAACCTAAACCACTTAGTTGTGTGTTTGAAGTCTCAGGGGTACACCAAACTTCAGTGACCAGAATAATGTAAGGATTATCTAAGATGAAAGATATACAAATATGCATCTTATTGACTAGTGAGCGTGCATTCAAAGGCAATAAACTTAGTACATTTTTCTCATCAGACATCATTTTAGACCTCTCAAAATGTTCGAGGCAGAAGGGTCTTTGTGATTCAAAGACTGATGATTTCGCATGATCTGATGCGGTTAAAGTGAGCGCATCGACGACTAAAAGAGTGTCGCCTGCATCTGACTCCATGACAGAAAGTGTTGGAAAAGTGTCAGTGAGGTGTGGTGGGGCAATGGGGATATGGGAGGTGGACTGAGCAATGGAGGTTTGAACATTTTGTGATCCACTAAAAAAGGGTAGGGTTGAAATGGGGTGGCCATACCCACATGCACGTTATCAGCGAATGAATCACGGGTTGCATTTAGGTGAGCAATTATAGTGTGAGGGCTGTTCGTATTAAAAGGGGCGTTGAGCATGGGGTTCTGGTTGAGTCTTGCTTTAAAAGATGTGTCACGTAAGAGATTGCTATTGTTGGGAAGAGGCCAAGGATTAGGGGTTGGTAGTGGATACATCATTTTATCTCTGGGTGTGGGTTTGTGTTTACATTCTTATTTTCCCCCCTGTAATGCGGAGGAGGTAAACACGAACGACTCGTTGGATAGTGAATTGAGGAGAGCTTATTCAAATCTGTGTTTCATTGGTGGCTAGTTGTTGAGTTCCCTTAAGATAAGTTTAGAATGCCGGTGTGTGTCTGACTGGTAGATGATCTGAGCCTTACTATGTCTGATCTAGCTACCGCGTAGACAGGTTGAGATCTAGACGTCCCATTTGGTTCAATACGGGCACATTTATGTACATGCTGTTGTTTGGGAGTTGACTCCTCGACAGGGACCGCCATTTCGTGAGGCAGGTTGTTGGGACTACCAAGATCTACTGTTAGATTAATCAAGTCAGCGAGTATGTTGTTCCCTGTTATGTCGTTCATGTTTTCAGGAGAAACAATGGCATCCGCAAATTTGATACAGCAAGTCAAAGCTACACACTCAGCTGGACCCGATTCATTATGCTTGTTTGAATGCGTCCTGAGCCACACGCTTGGAGGCGACATTGTTGCGCAATAAGTGATTTGACACTCCCTTCCAAGTGGCGTTCTATCCTGCATAATTCCCATCAATTCAAGGGAGGTTCTGGACTTGATAAGTTCCTGACATTGGATGAACTGTCTCGCAAGTGTTTCGCTCTGAAATTTGAACAAAAGCGGGCAGCAGATCTTTTGAGTTTTCTTACGAAGACGAATGCAGGTATATAATGTCGGGTCTACATTAGTAATCCTCGTGAGTAGCTTTTTAATGCCATCCAGGTGAAGCCTATCTGGCACATCGAATACGATGACATTATATGTGCAGCGCATCTGTTTCGTGACTTCTGTTGTCAACGTGTTGAGAAGCATGCTTGCGCTCTCCAGGTTATTCATCTTGGGACTTTGCGGTACTTTGAAGCTGTAAGATAGGGCCCTATCTTATCTCCGAGATAAGATTCCCCTTTAGAGAATCAAATACAGCGTGGCTTATTTTTAGTTGGGCAAGTTAAGCTTCCAGCTTAAATACCTTACTCCTTACTCCGCCTTACTCCGCCAATACATTGTCTAGGGGGATAGAACAGTTCTTAGTTAGAGGGGTACTTTCGGGAACCACCAATTTATCTTCACCCTCTTCGGAAAGGCCCTTGTAAGTTATGGGCCTGGAGCATTTGTCTTTAGATGGTTCAATATCAACTTTAGAGCTGGAACAAGTGGTTTTGACACCAGTCGATCTTGTTTGACGACCGGTTTTGGTCAGCATAACTCGTTATATAAGAATATTTTTTAGACAGACGTGGACGTAGACAAAATGTAAGCAGAAAATACGGTATTGAAATTGTCAAAAAAACCATCATATGAGAAACTTCAAATGACATATCCGCGCAGTAATTACTTGCCTTTTCAAATCGCGCGCGAAATCGCAGCAACACGCCTACCAGGTATTTGATCAAGTCAGGGCCCTGATACAGCCTATCATTCAGGGACAGCCCCTAGTATTTAGCCACTCAGCCAAAGACTTCTATGAGCTTCCCTGGTTTCTTAGTTTAGTACACCGGGGTGGGGCGGGTACCACCGGTGCAGGTAGCCTGGATCAAGATGAGATTGGGAGACCCTCTCAACATACCCACGCTCAATGTGATGATGTATCACGTTGGCGTACTTTAAGAACGTATCGTCATCACGGTTAAACCTCCTTTTCGATCACGACAAAAGTTTCTGGATCATTTTATAGTTGTTAAGAAAGGTAAGGTGCTCATACATTCAAGGAATGGGCACTTCATAATGCCCGTTTGCGTCCAGCATGGACGACTACACTGGTGAAAAAGTCACCGAATTTCCTCTGGAGAGTGTGAAACCATTCGGTGACATACCAGTGAAATTAATATCGTATAAGGCAAGAGTCTGGTCCATCAATGCAGGAACGTTCTGTGGGGGCCAGTTGACAGACACCTTCGCCTGGCATGCACTACTCGGTAGTCCGCATAACATACAACCAAATTGGGTTCTCACCGCCTGTGGCTGTCTAAGTCCCCCTGGCCTTGGACACGTCACAACCGGGGAGAATAATAACCTCACTACCCTCAATCTCACCGAATGTAACGTCCAGCAAGTGTGCCCACTTAATGGCCTCTCTCTTGATATAAGTGGTAGGTCTCATGGGCAAGTCACCAACGATGACTGTCTCATCTCCATCTGAGGACCTCAGGCTCAGCTTGGCACTTGTACAGCATGTTGTTTTAGTCCCGTTGATCATCGTAATGGATAGAGTCGTAGCGGTACCCGAGATACCTAGGCGATCCAGGAAGTCTTTCCTTACTAGGGTGGTGTATGTCCTATTGTCCACAAAAGCGTGGGGGGTTAACGTTCAGGAGGGAGCCACCACTTACACTGGGGTTGCTCCTAAGCGTGCCTACCCGCTTGAACAACAAGTGGTAGTGCACGAGCCTTCATACACTGAAGTGGCCATCTCAGGGTAGCCGGGCCTCAGGTGTAGCAAGCCAATACGCCAACCGTTGTATCCATCTATGGTGCACCTCAACCTTTGCTTGTAGTATCTACGTAGGAGGGCCTGAGTCAGATAAAACATCCGCACTTCCGTCAAACTGTGTCCCATCCCTGCTCGATATTCATCGAACGGAATTAAGGGCAGAGTTCGAGCCCATGAACCTGATTACAACGGATGCAGTTATCTGGAGAGCATAAACACTAATTGGTTACCGCGTTAGTTGGGGCCCTTGCCTGTCTGCTGGCATCTCTCGGTGTGTCCCACTTGCTTGAGCCATAGGTCAGAGCGGATTTGTTGATTTCGTAGGCAACTTGGACAAGCCTACTGCGAGCAATTCGATCAGAATGTGAAATAACCTCGTAAAGTTGTTTGAAATTAGGCCCCTGACCAAGGGCCAGTGTATGGACTACGACCTCTGCCCACTTGTACTGCGTGTTATTTGGTAGTGACTTAACAATTCCCTTCAAGTTGCTGACGGAGTTCAGGGCAGAGAGGTAGTTCATTTGAATTAAGGCTATCTCACAACCCTCCATCTTTACTGATAACTTGGAAGCAGCATCTGCCGTATTGTGCACAGACCTTCCCGCAGATAACAAACCATCAATGAGGGAAGAAACGACATGGCACAGCTGCCCGTACAAATCACCTAGTATCTCGCGCGCTCGGCGATAGGAAGAAGTTGACGGAAGCAAGACGCACTCTTCAATGGCTTCTCTGGCACGACCCCGACAGTAGTGTAACAAACACAACATCCGCTGACCGTCATCTGATACATTCCTTTCGACATACCACTCAAATTGTCAAACGAACTTCTAGTAAGTTACGAGATCACCATCAAAGGAGCACAACTCAAGCTTAAGGAGGTCAATATTAGCGGCTGTTGGCAGAACAGTATACGACGGGTGAAAAGAGATGGGATGCTTGTCAGGGTGTATTGGCCTCAATTCTGGAACAAGCCTTACGTTCTGGTTCTCTATACGCTGTTTCACTTGAGCATCCCGATCGACTGAATGCTCTTGCTCGAGGTCAACGTCGGCATGAGCATCCTCATCTTCAGCCAGATCAAGCAACAACCTAGCCTTCTCAGCTTTCATTTCAACCAGGGTCAGCTTACGCTCTAATGTGACTTCCTCTATGACGAGGCGCCGAGACTGCCACAGATTGTCAGAACCGTTCAAAAATCTTTTGTAAATTATTCCCGATATACTGCATCAGATGACTCAACCGAACGAATTTTAAAATACAGCAAGTTGTATCAGATTTCGGCGATTTCTGGATTTTCCAAGAATCATATTAAAACAGTTGCCGGTCTACTGGAAGAATTGTAGTTACCTGTAGATAATCCCCTTCTGCTCGCTGTTTGGTGTGTAAAATCCTCCCCAAAATCTTAGCTCACATTGTACACAGTACCTTAAAGATCTTTGCCTACCCTCTGCTCAATGCGTGCAATCGCGTTCGTTTGTTTGCATGCTTGTCAGTCTATGCGCGCCATTCGCACCATTGACACTCTTCTTGCTTGCTAGCGCGCCCAAAGTTCAGATCCCTAGCCTCCCTAGCTACTTCGCGTAATGTTGTCGTTTGACGCTGATCTAGACCCATTGTAGTTATAGCATAATATATTTGCGGTCTCCATAATTATCGGTATTTTCATTTCGCGTCTGATATTGTTTTTACGTATACCTGGGAAAGCGTTAATTTAGTGCACATATGCACTAAAGAATGTTTAGCTTCGTTTTACCGGCATTAACTACAGTTGGAGACGGTTTGCGGCTGTTTTGTCTTTCATGATTTATCCATTTGGCTCGTCTCTATCGACACCAGCCCATATAAACCTGGCAAAACGTTGACCGATATGCCTCTGTTGATGGACTATTCTATTAAACACCAGTATGCCTGTTTTGCTAAAGACACTCAACTGCTCTACACGGTGAAGGCACTCGATGGGGGCAAAACGTTACAGATAGTCACTAACGACAGTGGACGTGTATCACATGTAACTGCCATGACAACTGCCTCTTTTTCTGATGAGACATGCGATCGTTAAACACGCGTTAAGCACAATGGATTTGCTCCAGGTGTCCACGTGGTCAGCATCAAAATATCTGATTCCCGTCTGAGCTCAACGAAGACAGGCATCAGATTGTTGCCAGCTATTTGTTGGACAGTAGACAACAAATGTGACGTTATCATGGGACTTCTTTTGTGGTTGAATAACGATTACGAATAATCTAAGAATGGCATTTTTCATTGCAATAGGTAGATATTTGACTACGGAATAGGTGGTTGCCATTTGAGGGTAAATTTTGTTCATCCAGGCTAGTTCGATAGCTCTGGGTCATTTGCTTGTCACGTGCCTCTGGTTTGGTCGGTTTTCACACTGTTGTTTTTTGTGATGTTTTATGGATAATCTTGGATAACAATATGTCATGTCACTCTGAATGTTTGTGTGATATAACCTACTTTTATTGTTCAGGGGAGACTTACTACAACTTGACCTGAAGACCAATTTTCACATAGATGTTTGATTTTTGGATCTTCATACTCCATGAAGCCATCTGGTTAATAAACGTTTGATGCACCATGAGTTCCGGGCGAAGGCTGTATTGTCGTACCACTATATATCGTCGAATACGGCGGGAACTCCTACGACTTGGCATCAGTTTTGTCGGTGTTTCCTCCAGTACTATCCCTGTCACCTTGGAGAATGACGCCTAGGCGTCATTGCTCCTTTATTACATGAATTGCAATTCTTTGCGCACAGGTCCTTGTAAACCAAATGAAATGATTAATCTCTTAAGAAAGACTGGGTACTCCCGAAGATTCAAGTTTCACCTGTGGCATTAGAACAGTCCAGTACAAGTTGTCCAACGTCAACGTTGTTCATTGACGTCAGTAGCGAATTGCCAGAATGTAGCAGTCATAAAATTTCAAGTCCAAGAATAGAAGGACCTAAACTTGAAACTACAAATTGACAATCAATATGGTTAGCACCATGCAGTGCAGCCGCCTACAAGAGGCAGTTAATGACCAGTGATACTACAAATGTTAACTTGTGCGTGTTGCAGAACCGCATCAGAATAAAATACAGCTAGGTCTGAATGCGTGGTTATTGATTCAACACTACTTCTGACTTTTATCAGAGGTAGACACTAATGTTTTCAACGTACGAGAGGCAATTTTGGGCAAAATAGGGAGAGAACGAGTAGAAATGTCATCTGTCAATGGTTGCATGTTCAAATTAGAATTTGACGTTAAGTGTCATAAACGTCTGCACTTATACACCGACTGAATATGACCCAATTTGCCACAGCCGTATCTATTTGGTTGTCTCTGTTGACAGGAATACTTGGAATGATTGTGTCCACAAGGTTCGCATTTCCCAAGTGGTAGAACTGAGTTCCCAGTAATTCCTTTAGAAAGTTGGACGGATGGTCTTGGCACACGAAAATCAGTACGCGGTTTGGATATGTTATCTGGTTTTGGCCTTGGACTGTTGCCCTTAAAATAATTGTAAAGGGCAACTTCAGTAGCCTTCGCAAATTGTTCTACTTCCTCATACTGTTCATATATTTTACGAATAATCTGGAACCTTTGCTCTCGATACTAGAGAAGTTTTTGTCGTAACTCTGGCAAGTTTATTCCAGCGATCAATCGATCATGTAGCTGGTCTAACTCGATGCCGTACTCACACTTAGCTGCTTGTGTTTGCAATTGTGGGACGGAATTACGTATCGATTGCGATTCTGATCGAATAACACATCAAACTTGGCTCTTTCAACTGCTACAAAATTCACCGGTTTGAAATGTAGCATGAGTATTTTCTTTAGCGTGGGATAGGTACAGTTAATTGGTGACTCCGGGAAAGCCAGGTTTCTGATCAGGGCGTAAGCTTCTTTGCCAATGAAATGTAGAAAGAAAGCAACCTTCTTCTTCACATCCGAATAAGACATCGTGAAGCACCGAATGTCAAACCTCTCGAAATTATCCTTCACTTCTCGAGCATTTGAATTAATAGATGATCAATCCATTTCAGTAACAGTGCGAAATAATAATAGTGCGGAAGCGCGACGCCAAATGTTGTAATTAAAATTGAACTATATAGAATAACGATCGAACGTATAAGAATCGCAAGACACAATTAGGCCGAACAACACAGAAACTTTATTGTTTAATCGTATGTATCACTTGTACAGGATATTGGAAAAGTGAAACAGTTGCGTAACAACAGATGAAAAAGCAAGCCAGATTTGTTTACCTCAGATAAATAGGGATATTTTACATCAGTTTGCTTCATGTAGCCGATATATATATATATACTAAAATCCGTAGCTGATCATAGTGTAACGAAAAGGCGTCCAATAAAGTACAATCTTTATTGTCCAACACGCTAGTTCACATGCTACGCGTGCGCTCGCGTTTAACAGTCAGAATTTCAGTCCATAACACCCCGAAGTTTCCGCTCACGTGTCGTGTGCACTTCTGCGTGGTTTATGTGGATGAGCGACGCCTTCTATCCGGGGGTTTTCCGCCTGCCAATCCTCGTCCGTTGGTTCGATTTTGTTGGGCAATGGCTCGTCCGGTCGCCCGTGTTGTTCTCCATTTATCCACTGTGAGCTTTGTCTATCCTCCACGACATTGTCGAGATATTTCTCCGAGTGTTGGAATAATCGAGCTTCCGATTTGGTCGTCCATCCTAGTTTGCATGTCATGTCTTGTCTGTTGGTCCGATCCGATCGAAAGATGACTGATCCGATTGCCCCTGCTGTCCGCCATCTGATCGTCGATGTTTTGTGGACGTGCCTCTCCCTCGCGTTGAGGCATTCCGCCGAGTGTTTGAATACTCGCCCCTCCGGCCTGACAGTGCACCACAATAACACACAAAATTTATTCCGTGGTTGTCTAGGAGAGTGAGGGAGCGAACGACTCACGACAGATAACGCAAAATTTTGATACTATCATGTGAGATATAGGTGGAGGGTATTTTCTGTTTTTTCTCTCTCTCTAACAACTTTGTATGCACAGCCATTGTATTATAATCGGCAATCGCTTCTGATTGTCCCATTAGCACGTTCGAATGGACCAGTACCAGCCAAATGAGAATTTGCGTGCATAACACTTCCCTTTTCGTTATAATCTCTCCAGTTTAATTGGTGTTTGCCTACTAACCAAACACTGTTAACTACGGCTATGTGCAATGAATATCCCGTGCACTAGCAATTTAATACGCCTTTCCCGAAGAATAGTCGAAATGTAGTCCAAACAGGTATCGGACTAAAAGAACGCCGTAGGGTTTGGAAACAAATAATATATTTCCAGTCATGCTTGAAAATGCGATAAGCAGTTAGGTCTAGCCTAGTCATGGGCCAGCGACATCAACCAAGAGGAGAAAGATGGGGAACGCGAGGTGGACTGCAGCCCACTTGGCGTACAGCGACTAGATATGAAGCGAACCAGTTCACTGAGGGATAACCAATATTAAATAAGGCTACTTTGATCAAAAAGTGCCCATGAAACATGTCATCAAAAGCCTTTTGCATGCCAAGCAGTATGGCGCCAGAATCAGCGGACTTTTTAAAATATCCTTAGATAGAACACCACAGGTGTAACCCATAGATGTCTGCAGACATCTACACTGATCCGAAACCGAACCGTCTGCACTCACAGTTGACGAAGCTAGCACAGTTGAGCAAGTGATCTGCATCTCGTTTGCCTGTTTGTGAACACTGAAGTCTTGAGTCTAACAGAGATGAGATGTCCCAGAAGATTGTCAGCTAGACCACACTCGCGAAACTTAGGGTTCGCTGCCAGGTCGGCAGAATGTGGACTGTACAGGTGATGTATTCCACTGTGCCTGGCTTTACTTCATTGTTTCAAGCTGCCAGTACCATGGTGAACCTGTCATTCTGTCGCTTACACCATGTGTAGAAAAAGACGCCAGCTCACTGATCATATAGGAATTTAAGATATCCATGGTCTTGTGATCCAGGGACGTTCGAGTGACATTGGTGGACGGTCAAATTGCGCAAAGCAAGTGGTTAACAATTCTGTCAGTCGGATCTTTGACTGCAATATTCGTAGAATATCAAGACTAGCAGATATAATTCTGAAAGACAGAACAGAATGAAACCAACGAACCTCGTCAACAGTATTTACTGACCCGCGTGGCCAACGGAAATCGGAAATGGTTAGAGCACGAATATTCGGTACACTAGTTACAAACGCGTAGTAACGAACGTAATGTTACCCAACACCCTAGGGGACACAGAACAATTCGAAATTCACCTAAGCAGCTATCCAGAAACGCACATGAAACGAGTCATTTATTAAACGGATTGTAGAAATGCTATCTCAGCGGTACGAAGAACAAATAGGAAATAACGGCTAGGAGGGTAGAAACCCGCCGCCAACGAGCGACTAACTAGATAGTGTAGTGGTTCCCTGATTAGTGCCACATAGCGACATGACTTGCGGTCTGACAGTCGAATGGCGCACATTATTCTGAATAACTTAGGTACGATGGGTTACTATATTTCCAACCTATTTTGCCCATTGTACCGCAGGTATGCCATTAAACTCTTTGGGTCACTAATCCACTAAATCTGTTATTGGATGACGAAATGCTATCACTTTATCGGCTGGTTGCATATTTAGATTCACTGGCATGTTCCGTACACGATGGCTTAAAATCAGGCAGCGGATTGAGCCATTGCATATTGTAGTTAAAACAAGCTTCTTTGTTTGCTCAAATTTAGGCGGATAAATATCGTCGGGTGTTTATATAGATATACAGTAGTCGCTTTCCCTTATCAATCTACTGTGAAAGAAAGTCAAACATAACAACAAGCACCTTTTTTCTGGGGGAAAATACACTATTTTTCTGTCCCACTAAGTGACTATACTACAAATACAACCACTTCGTTCAAAATCTAGAAATACGTTACTAAATCTCCTTCAACTTCTGTGGACAAGTATGATATTCATTAGCCAAAATCAACAGAATGGTAAGCTATATTAAAAAGATATGCAGTTTATCGGCTACGCGTCTGACTCTACTAAATGTGCATTCAACCTAAACTTGAGTATCATACATTCATCTACAGACATCTACGTAAGTCTGTCATGATAGTTCCATATGCTTGAAGTGAAACTCCGTATGCGTCAGGTTGTACAACAGGTTGAGGTTCAATTTTAATCTTCGTGACCAGTGTGGATCTATACCAAGTTTTTGACAACGTTCTCTATGGCTGCAGCCATAGACTGAACTTGTTGCTCGTCTTCTTTATCTTGAAGTCTCTTGATCACCCATGCCAGCTGACGTATGGTAAGAGAAATAGCGAAACATGGAGGGGTTACTTATTTATACTGGAGGTTAAGCGGAGAAGAAGTGAATTCAAACATATGTTTGAATTTAATTCAAATTCAGTAAAAGCTATATAGCTTCTATTCATTGCTGGATTACAAAGCGTGGAATACCCTTTATGGCGAGGTTTTCGATAAATGGACAGGAGCAACATTTATTTCGTTAGTTCGAATACTGCGCCTTTTTCTCTAAATCAACCCATCACTAACGAACTTACAACTCTATATATTGAGATGCGGAATTCTCGAAAAACCTCCGTCCCCTACTGCGATAGTTGGGAATACTTATTTGGAAATGTACTTAGCTCAAACCCAGAGCCAGTTTCTACGCAGTAGTAGTAAAACAGCACGTCAGCCCATGAAATTGTAATATAATAATGATTGACCTGATAAATTACCCGTTCCCCATTTACCCCCTTTAATGATTCCCCTGTAAAATTCGTGATATAAATGTGATGTATTTAGCCTGATGATGAATCACTGAAAACGAGCTTGTTCGCTACACAGTATTTTTCATAATCAGCATCTGTACAACGTAATTATTCATGCAGTAAAACAACAATAGCATATGGTGTTCCGTTATGATTTACAATCATCACACCTACTTCCTGCACTATTACAATAATCGATTGTCAGTCATGCTGGACGAACTGATCCATTCCATCAGTATCTCACAGCATTTGTTTTCATTAAGTAAATTGGATATCTGTCATGGTGCATTTAGTGTGATTGAATCTGTTTTGGAATAAAGCAGCTTCTCTGGTCCTTAAACATTCTTGTCCATTCGTTAAACAACCTTCGTCAGTATACGACCAATGAGATTAAAGTACGTCACCACGCACGTGTCAGAAACATTCCAAGCTGTCATCTGGGGGAAGTGAATCGGGAGATATCCACCGTAACAGAGAACACGATGATGTGTTACGTATTGTTTAAACAGTGTCGCTGGTTGCAAAATTTTCCGCTGTAAAACAACGTGCGGAAGCCCTTTATCCCGATTGTGTAGGTTGTGTACATTGTTTGTGGGGTCTCTGACATAGTTGTTTGTGATTTCTCTCATTTAGGATCCATTGTCGAACTATTGCTTTGTAAGGACGCTCTTGCCCGCTGGTAGGCGTCACGTCGCTGTACTGCCAGAGCTTCAGTGTGAAACAAAACACTAGCACAATTCCAGAAACAATATTGGACAAATCCCATTTGCGTGATTCACTAGTATGTTCTTTCTGAGTTTGTTCAGTTATGTTTTTCGTGTATTTGATTTATTCACTATGTTAATTATGATGCATCTTGAATCAAGTGATTCGCTTTAAAAGATCAAGCATGAAAAATTTATTTGGATCTATTGTTTCAGTTCGAGAGGCCTCAATTGATCATTGTCCACCCATTTGATGCCTTTGTAAGATCCTTGAAGTTTGTTCTAGTATATTGCTGATGTATTCTGTAGTTGGTTTTAGTGCTTTCTGGATGTTCATCTGTCTCGCAAATTTTGAGCCCAACTGTCCCAAAGAGGTTTTATCCCATAGGTAGGTTTAAGAAACAGAGCTTAAGTATGTCATCATCAGTTTCATTAGAACGTATGAGAATTTCCAGCGCCTACCTTCAAGGTGGATTTCTATCCTGTATCTCGCATAATTCTTGCAACACAGTCAGTGTTGAAAATACCCAAATTTTCTTTCGTGTTCACAGAGGCTGTACTGTTAGACAGGGTCTTCGTGTTTCATTTTTCTAACGTCGTGTGTGGTAATGATTTGATATCTGTGACTTTTTCTACACAACTTATCCGGTTCCTATGAACTGTCCACTTTAATCTGTTCCGAATACTTTGACCTCTGTTTTCAAACGGCGTTGGTTAGACACCCAGAACCATTAGGTTAAAATCGTTCTTCATTCTAGAGTATAGTGGCTCACTTAGCTGAAGACAGCTTCGTTGTGGGAGCAAAGTGATGTGCATACTCTATTCCGGCCTTGGTGGCTTGATGATATTTCGTTTTCAAACTTGCGATTTTTTATATTTTCAACCAAACTCTACAAGATGAGTCTAAATGACCCACCTAAGTTTTAACAATGGGTACCTTTGTGTGCACGACGTTTTCACACATTAACGTTGATTCCATGTTACACGATTAATCGTGCTTCACTTTTTCTTCTCACGGTAGATGGACTACAAATTCGACCATAGCGATTTTGATCATTGTCTATGAGTCACGTTTGCAGGAAAATGGCACCAATATGCAGGTCTGAGTGTTCTTTTATATAAAGTTTTCTACTATAATCCACTACCTACGTCGTTATCTTTTGTGAACATTAAACATACTAGTTATAGATATATACAGCTGAAAATAAGTCATATTTTCTTTGTTCACATTCATCGTCTTTTTCTAAAGAATACTGTGCGCAAAATCAAGTGACGAAAGCTTACCATCCGCAGTTTCTTTGCTTATTTTTTACTCCCAGGATTAGTTTATTGGTTGGATATCTAGTTCGCTTTGAAACCGTTGCATAGTAATAGGAACAGTAAACAAAAATGTGCACATAAGAGTAATTTTGAAGTAAGATTACACATAATAATCTGGGTCAAAAACTCAAACCGTGTTATCTGGGGAATGGAGTACAAGTTAGGTAGGGGTTAGCTTATCTGCGAAATTTAGGTGCATATCGAGTGCTAGATTTGGGTGTGTGCAAGGTGCACTTCAGGTGCACTGCATATCGCCGACAAGTAGAGGGTTTTCCTGCGACTTCTGGTGCAACTGTATTTTTTGCTCAAGTTTGATAGCTGATTGCCATTGACCGAACACTTAGTTTCTACCTAAGTATGCTAGCAGTGAACTGGTTTGAAATTTTGCATAGTAGTCTGCTTCCTACTCATATGTCAGTGCACCATTCGTTGACTCATCGAGCGTCAGCTGCCATATTATGGACACTTGGAGAGTGCGTACAGGGAGCGTGCATTTCAGCTCAGCCTTTCAGTAACTGTTCTTCTATTTTAAGACTCGAAAACGTTTTTGGGTTACTGGGCACCATATAATTACCTTATATTTTTTTCGCTTTGTCGCACATGTTTTGGGGCGGAACAAATCTGTTTTTTGCACGCGTCTTTTGGTTTGTCTTGGGAATAAATCACGGGGACCGTTGCGGTATGTTCGGAACCGAGATTATTTGGGTTAATTATTACAAGGAGGACAGTTCGATTTCTGCCAAGCGCATTACTATATCAAGGAGAAAAAAACTTATCTTTTCGAGGGTTTACGACACAATCAACCCACTGGAGAGAGGCAACTTCAGAAGCCGAACCTCTTTTACAAGGAAAATCCCCTTCGGGTCAAGCAAGTGATGCTAAAAAGTCATAGAGGAATAGAATTTCAAATTGCAGAATGCAACCTTGTAGTGAATAGGATACGCGATGAAGTTGTGCAGTGTGCTACCCCCTAGGATACAATGGAGCCAAACTTGCAACCACAAATGTGCAGTTCGAAGTAAGAAAATGTGCATGTAGAAAAATACTATCTATCCTCGAGGTCTTCATGAGATGTATGTTCTAAACCGCTCTACAACAAACGTTTCATTTCCAATTCTTACGTCAGTATAACTACTCATGTCCACGATTAGAGCATTTTGTTCATTACTGTTTAAGTCAATAAAAGTAACTAAAAATTTGAGACTGCATCGCAATCGATTTTGATTGATACCTAACCACAAACATGATTGAGGAGAATGAAACATATCTGAGAAAGACATATATATGTCAGAATAGAAAATTTATGTGAGCTCTCATATCATAAAATTTGAAAGACAGCAGATAATTCTTAAGTCATACACAACGCTTAATCGATCCATGTGAGTTCTAGAATTTTTTGGATAAAGGACCATTTGACTGCGCATTTGTCCAGCTGAAAGACAGATAACGATTGATGATGAATAACTGGGAAATAGAAGTTACTGGCCAGAAATGTTGTGTGGTTTGTTAAAAGGAATCACCACGTGGAGTTGTGGGCGAAAATTTTGTAAACGTGCCCTTGGGGTAAACGAATAACACAGTTTGACCGGAACTAAATGATAGAGAGTGAACTGTTTATTCAGACGAACGGTTGAATACGGGTGACAACTTTTTCACAGGTCAATGATAACAATGTACATCTGTTGGTTACGCATCTATCAATTTGGATTTCCTTTACTGCAATCTTTACTGTAAAGATTCTGGCGATCTGATGGTAGCCAGCCCACTCGTTATTACGTTTGTTATATAATACCTGGCAAGTTACACCACTATCTTGACTGATCTTAATGGGGAGTCACATGCTGTATGAATCCGAAGGAGATGTACAGTGCACTTCCTTTAACAACTCTAAACGTGGAGCTCAGTATACACAACGTGAGTCTCAAAAACCCCTACCAACGTTTCCGTTAAGTTCAAACAAATTGCTTCGAGTTGGTCATGTTCCCACACTTAGGACATCATATGAAACCGAAAACCGAGAAAGCATATTTCACCAAACTTGGCATATAGACCTCAGAGACCGTAGCTTACATTAAGTGTTTCTTAGATTACCATCACCTACCACGATCACCTCATTAGTACTTCGTGTTATACCTTCAGTTCAGTGTTGCGTGACTTCATCTCCCGAAAAACAGATCTGCACTCGGTGGGTTCTGCTGTGGTAAAAAGCCTACGAGGGAAGGTCCTTCTGAAACATTCCTACAGGGTGTGGAAATCTATTGTCATATTGCAGAATACAATGCTGTCTCAGAGCAGCAACAAGGACGCTTTAACGTCTTAATGTTGGCCTCAAACGTTAACGTGTTGATTCAGTGTCACAAATGCACTTACTCCATTTGTTCACAGTGCTCCCTACAAATGTTAAGACCACTCGTTGGGTTGGAAGGCGAAAAGAGTGGACAGCATGGTATGGTTTTTGATCTTCGCCAACTGTCTCAGTGCCCCCAACTGAACTGTGATTCATATTTCTATATCTGGGATTAATTGTGCCATAGACAATGTCATATTTGCACCCAAGTATTACCGGTTCAACGATTCTAGTAGCCCCATGAGTTCATTAGAAGTACTGAGTGTACTGACGGTTCATTATACAATTACGGTCACCGATTTGTGTTAATTGAGATCGCCCGTACACGGATGACTAGGTTTCGCTTAGCGATGCCAAATAGTTTGGTTGCTATTATGCCAGGCCTACCAAATATACGGCAGAAAATGGGGCCAAAAAGAAGTGAACAGCAAGGATGCATTAAAGGCTAGACGATCCATCTGACAAGATTCGAGGGAAGCAATTTTTCACTTCATACATGGATTACTGTTCCTCTGCAACTAGCATGCCAGTGAATTTATAGAGGAGCCCGTCGCGTCAAACAATATTTTATGTCGAACATCCTCTTTCTCCTACGGACATCCATCAACATCAGTTTGGTGTAACTGAGTGTAGGAATGACTGAACATAAACGGCCATAGTTGTGCTAAATCTCTGACTTTAATGTAGTCAAACGTACATGAGCAAAGGACGGGTCACACTGTCAGCGCTATCCTCAAGCTATAAAAATAAATATAACCAATACGAGTTTTAGAAAAAAGTCTTGTTGGTACAGTTTTGTTGTCTGTTGTTGTCTGTTTGTTGTTGTTGTTGTTGTTGTTGTTGTTGTTGTTGTTGTTGTTGTTGTTGTTGTTGTTGTTGTTGTTGTTGTTGTTGTTGTTTGTCTATCAACCACAGCCGCGTTAGTATTTGGAAGCAAGTTTGCGGCTGGATTTTAAATCGAATTATACTTAACGGATTCAAAGTCTCTAAGCCTCCAGGTAATCACGAGAGTTACATAGTAAAATCAAGAAAAAACAGTGGCTTGTACCGTGGGTTTATAAGCCCATCTAGATAACAGATGAACTGTCAAAACGCGAAACTAATAAAATTCGGTAAACCGTACGACAGCTTGGTGTAGGATGCCTTTTGTTCTCTAAATGACTTAATCGAAACTCTTCAGTGTAAATTAAGATTCAGTGAGAGACGTCCTGTTTGACCGTATGTTCTGTAACGCACCGTACCGCCGTGTTATTGACGCCATCTTGGTTTTCGATTGTGTAAGTCGTGTGCATGTCTTACTGGACCTTTGGCTCACACTTATTTCTGTTGTCTCCCTTCACAGCACTATCGTTGGAAACCTTACTTAAAAAGAAGGCTGTCTCCCGGTGTCTCCACGTTGAGGAAAGTTGGTTTACGGGTGTAACGAGTACACGAAGCCAGAATGTCTGGCTTGCCTGTTACAGTTCTAAACAATCATCAGTTATTTCTTGTTAACACTCAGTTATTTTGCCTACATTTTTGCGATTTTCCGGAAAACATGTAAATGTCTGATCAGCCGGCTTAAAAAGCTGTTGCCTCAATTGTGTCTTTAATGGTAACCTTGGTATCTCTGATCAGGGCTTCGATTGCATGTGATTTCAACGGTGTTTTTGAGGCGACCGTAGCGCGCGGATTGTGATTATTTTCATTTCCTAGATTGCACAAAAGAGCCTATGCAATCCATTGGGTTGGATTGAGTTGGGTTACTGATTGGAGAACGTTTAGCTAATCATAGCTCACGTACAAGCTGTTGCAAGCTGAACTGTGTCTGATAGGTGTCAACCAATCAGAAGCGGCGACCAGCTGCTCCACCGAATTTGTCTGCCAAAATGTTAATTAGAACGAGTTGTTCAAACGATCGTCTGACGTACGCAACCTAATAGCTTACATAGTGGCGGTTACAACGACAGAGCCAGTCAAAAGGTAACACGTTTACCGTTCAATGACTTTTGTTTACGTAGACACTGCTAATTCTGCCTAAAGTGGGTGCTGTTTCCCCACAAAACTGAGATCGCTTAGTTCCGTTCAAGCCACCATCGTTCTGACCTTCTTAACACGGTATCCAGGTAAAAAAACTGACGATTACGACATTTGTTCGTAAACTGGTGTCCCGTTTGGAAATGTGCATTTTCTGCAAACGCCGAGACAGTGAAACTGAAAACTGTGTTAAGGGGACTGGGCCGTATGACAGAAAAGACGGTAGACTGAAGAAGCGTGTTTTCTGAGATTACCATTCACTCAGGTTTATGACATCAAATAGCAAAGTCTGTTTGTTTAAGTAGATAGTATCACTTCACGACCAAGGTGGTGCACCTGAAATTCTGCATGCTATAAGTGATTCTTATCTTAAGCTAGTGCATTAGCCGCATATTAAAATAATGCGCACTTAACGATAAGTTAAACATTATAATTGGTTTGCCTTCATATACATTCATTAAAGTCTGAAGGATACTTGAATAAATGGAGATCTTTCAACATTTGTGTTGTCGTACAACTCACGTCTGTGGTTTGGTTGCTCGATATCCAGTTCAAAACGGTGTTTGCCACATGTGGTTTAGTAGCTTCATGTTGTAAACATGCCGTCAGTTTAAACGAGTGTACTGGCTCCACCTTCGAAGATTTGGGATCAGTCAGTATAAGAAAGTCAGGAATTTGGGTTCCTGCCAAGCCCAAAAGTTCAGTGGTGTGTACAGGTGAGTATCTGAAGTTTGTGTTGAAAAGTGTAACTGTATTGGTCTATGACTAACTGGAAATACACATCATCAACACTGCAGGTTTAGACGTAAGCTGGATAGTTTAACTAACAAATGAGACTGCTGTGACAGAACAGGATTCCAAACTTACAGAGATACGAGTAAAGTGGGCCTGTAAAATGGAACACAAAGAACCCTCATACATTAGGAAATAAGAAAGTTACAACTTCGTATTCTAAACCGAATTTAGCGTATTGGTTGAGCAACAAACTCTGGCGTTTGATTACTGATGACTAGTAGAAGATTTTGGTTTTCATTGTGGATGATGCTCAATCTGTATGGAAATCAAAATCCCCTACTACTCATCAGTAATCCAATACCGCTCACCAAGTCAATGATTTCTGTGATTTCAACTTGGAGAGAAGTCCTAGTCGAGGGGTCATCGATTGGAGTTAACAGACAGTAACTCTCTCTCCTTTCGAGGCGATCGGGCAACCTGATCATTACTCGCAAGCGAAAGTGGTTGAGTGTTCACATGTGATAATTCGGTCGTGCCTAATGTGAGGTCAATGGCGCAGTGGTAAACACAGTTGCCCCGTGAACAGCGTGGCCGTAGTTCTAGTCTCGGCAGTGGTGATTATGCGCACTACTGGCGAGCTCTAGTGAGAGCGAAACTCGAGTCAAGCAGTTTTGCTGTTCGAAAGGGGCCGACTGGAAATTCTATGAGAATGCGACAGCTGTGACCAACTGTGGATGATGTTCAGCTACTACGCCCTATGGAGGTCTCACACCCAGTCAGCTTTTGAGCAAGCCTTAATGCATAAGTACAAGGATGACCATTTACGATAATCCGTACAGTATTTCTCAAATCTTTGTTGTTACGGTTCCTAAAACAACGCTTTTACTCATTTATAGACTGAATTAACACTCAAACTGTTATCAGTCACTGCGCGACATAAATCACTTGTTTCGTTGATTATGCTTTGTTCACCTGGTCGTTATTTTACCCGATTCAATATGGTCCCGGTAAGTAAGTCATACTGACTTACATAAATCTATGTCAGATTACTAGTCACTGCTCTGAAAATCCACACCTTATAGAGCACCCATTTTTTCATAGGCAAACATGATTGGAATAATGGTCCTATTTGTCTTTGTGGTACACGTACATTTTTATTTTCCTGATCAAGGTTCCAAGCATGAGTACGTTGACTGGAAATGTTTATATGATTATCCTAAACCAAACCTATATCATCAGTAAGGATTCACGCAAATATGTGCACAATCCGTCAGGTCTACTTAGTGAATAGGCGTACTGTGTTACAAAGCACCATTTTGCAGTGCACTCATCAGCGTAAAATCGTATAACAAATGCGCGTGCGAAATATCACGAAATGGGCAAGTAGCACATCGGATAGTCTAGGATGGTACAACATGAACAGTCACGGTTTGCTGCGAGTTGAACAGTCTTGTCACCCTGTTTTCACGAGAGTCCACACTGTGTGCACCAGTGAAATTGAAGACCATAGCCAAGCACACACAGAATGAACTGCTAACCAGAACACTTACAAGACACGACTTGCCCTTGCTAAACTGAAAGTACTGACTGCCGGCCAACACGAGGAACATCAACGCTTGAAGTCATTTTATATGTGGTGAGGCCAGTTGTTGAATCAACAACACATCAGTTTCGTTATGGAGTACTTGAGCCGAGTACTTAAACTTGCCTGTGAGTTCTTTCCTCCAGTGTGAGCATAATTCAGCAGACATCCTCAATTTTATTTTGCGATACATCCATCGGTGTAAAACAGAACAATATTATCACGCGAAAACTGCCATCAAATATATGCTGTCCTCATCAAGCAAACTTTAACATCCGTCCGGTTGATTAAGTATAATTTTATTGGCACTTCACGGATCCCATTTTAATTAATTTTCACGTCAATCGACACATTTCAGGTAAAGAGTTGTTTGGCCGATTCTCTTTTCAGTATAGATTGAGCTCTACAGATCTTATGTGCTCGATCGGGGGGGCCGATAGCCTACACTAAAATTTTATACTGATTATAGGCAGTCGAAAGTTTAGGAGCCATGGGAAGCAGTGCCATACATAATACCCAATACAGCATTTGTTATCAAATGAGTGCCGGGTTATTTCTCATGCAAATCACAATCACATGAGACGAGCTAGTACATGTGCGATGTCTATAAGAACGGTGCAGTTGTCTTGGAAGTTCACTCAAGCAAGACCAACTGATGCAGTTCTTCTACAAGGGACAAACAAATATACATTCGGCACACTGGACATAAAATCAAACATCAATGTGATGTAGAGGTTGATCAAACAACAGTGTTTGCCTGGAGACCCTTCTGTTGGTCTTGATTTTTGACGGTTACACATTAAAGCAAAATATAAGAAAGTATTTTCCTGTGGCACGACTGTTAACCACCTAAGCAAGAGATTAATGACCATCAGGAAATTATAATTACTTCTCTACTATGTGATTATCGAGTTGAATAGTTGAAAGCGAAAACCGTAGGTTTGATAGGCACAGCCATACACAGTCGCATGATGAGTTTTTATCTGGAAATTTACTCGCTTGACCGATTGAAACCTGTTCAACAGTCGCATCCTCAGAATAGCAACACGTGGGCAAGCTGTGAACAGACATGCTCTTCCTGGACATAAACTTCATTCCTGCAATTCGACAGTATGCTCCCTTGGCAATAAATATCGCAAGAAGAAAACTCGCTATGTGATAATGTTGCTCAGTGGGACGATGTGGTTCTCCTTGTTCTGTGTTCTGAGTTTCACACATGGATGTAAGCCAATGTGGTGACTATGACTGACATGCTTTTTCTTCTTCTGATATGCAATTAACTATTCCAATATCCTGTGCAATTTAGTTGATACGTACGATTTGATAATATACGTTCTGTGTTGTTGTGCCTAATTGTGTTTTACGATTCTTACAGGCTCGATCGTTATCCTATATAGTTTAGTTCTAATTACAACAGCCAAGTTTGTACCTTTTTCCTGAGTAAACTTATTGATTGCTTCTACCAAGCGTTCTTTAGGTGTTACTAGAATGATCGGGAAATGGATTATCATAAAGAAACGCATACTGCAAAGCCATATAGAACAGCCAATATCCACATTTCTCAAGCTCTGTTCTTTTTCAATACAAAATAAATACAATAATCTTTAAGTTAGATAACGATTCATAACCCATGCACAACAGAGGGTGAATTAACAGTGACTTACAGAAAGTTGCGAGAAAACAGTTAAGCTTAAGCGTTACATTATTTCGTATGCACAGGAATGAATTAAGCTGCATGTGAATATTTTTGTAAGACAAAGAACTGTTTTCCGCGCAGTTTTCTTGAGAGAAGACAAAAAGCTCCAAACAATAAAGCAACGTTTACCAAAACGAATGGAAATAGTTCACCCAACAAAACCATTGTGTCTAACTGCACAAACTCATTCTGCATATAATCACATCCATCAGTTCAAACCAACCCAGTTTGTTACACTTTACTGTGACAGTTTGCCCATCAGAAGTATTATTGATACACTTGTCAGCTGATTCCCTCTACTACTATTGTGCGGATTATTTCTGGTTTTTTGGTTGTTTGGCAGTTACATCTATGCACCATGTCATCCGTTTTCAATAGCTTATTGATTGGCATTCCTGTTGCGTTCACAGACACTGCAGTCTAACAGGTCAATTGAAAATTTCATGTATGTCACTCATAGAACTGGACTGCTAAAAACATTACTTTTCGTGTTTCGTTCTTTGGTCACATCTTGAACGTGTGAAGTGTTCTGACAGTGTTAATCAGACAATATCAAGAGGTTACTAGCCAGTTTAATAAATTTGTTCATGACTAGGACAAAAGTAGTGAGCAAGTCGAAGTCCTTTTACACAAGAAAAACTCAGACTATGAATAGTTTTGACGTTTTCGGTGGGTGCTCTTAAGAGTAACGGTAAGCACGAATGTGGAAATGGGTGTAATGGGGAAACAGCACAAGGTTCACTCCATTTTCTCCATACGAGTAAAACATTTACATAATTCTTCCAAGTTAAATTTTTGCTAACCCATTTTGACAGCAACAACAGCTAGTACGAAGTGGACAATATGATAGCGTTAGATGAACCGTGAAGTTAAATTGATAACCCGTTTTGTAGATTGACACGAGGTGCAATTAACCGACTGTAAGGTTTTAAGCATTTCCGTTTTGTGAGTACTTCACTGACTTAGTTTGAATATCATGGTCTTAAGTAGAATAATCATGGCTTTTACTTGACTTAATATAATTTACAACGTTTAGAAATTCTAGTTCGAAATTAAGAACGTCAAATTAATGCGTTGGGTGTCAGTTACTTACTGAATCAGCGTCTCAAAATGATCAGCATTTCTCGGATTACCGTACTCCTCAGACCATCGTGCAGTGGCAGAGTATTTGTAGAAACGCACCATATCCGCAATTGGATTATCCGCAACTACCGCTTTGAACAGATCCGGTCGACGAATAGCACAAACAACGGTCACTAATGCACCATTTTCACGCCCCTCAATGAACAACCTGAAACGAATGTTCAAAGTAATTTGTACTCCTATTACTACTTTTCACCAAGTAGCTCGAATTCTTTTTTCTAGTAGAAACGAGGCATTTTCTGCCAACATGTACCCAAGACAGCAACGAGGAAAAATATGAGATTTTCCTTGAACGTTGGCAGGCTTAAAATGTAAGAGATAGGGTAATAGTTGGTAAATTACGTGTGACCGTTTCTCATGATTTTCTGTTCGTTCAATGATTTGGCAATTCGTGTGTAAGACACACAGGAGAAAGTGAACGGAATAGAAAATTGGATTTCTAATACTAACAAACGTTCCTGTCTCTTGTGTTGAGTGAAAAAATGTTATTTAGGGCTTTTGTTTTGTCTGACAGGAAGAGCATTAGTACTGCATAAAATTTAAATCTTACAGAAAGGTAGACACCCTTAACAGGCAAAAACTTTCTGTGTAGTAATCCATTTTGGCTGCTCATTTTCGTGATCTGGCATAAAAGAATAGAATGGAAGATAAACCAGGATCACTTTACATAATCAACTTGTCATACAATATGTCAAATTACAATCCTGCTGTATACAGCTGAAAGTTTGACGTGCGTAGTGATGTGATACACGTATTGAGGCATTACTAATTTTGAAAGATCATGTTCTGTCCTATGCATAGCATGGTGATAGGTATTAAAAATTTGTTTAGTATATTTATAATATGATTAGACTTTCAATCACCACCTGGAACATCCCATTAGCTGGCCGTCCACTCATCATCAAACGTCCAACACTCGTCTTCCTGTCAAACAAACAAAGTCCATTATACAGTCATGCTAATACAATCCCATCATAACCATCCAACCTGAAAATTTCCTTGATGTTAAATTCCGCACGTTCACACTCAGACAGTTAGAACACATGAGCATGCATCTACCCTGCACGAGGTTTAGTGTAAAGTTCCGTTCATGTTTATGCCTAATACAACCGGATTCATGCTCACATCATGCTTTGCTTGATGTATGCGCGTCAAGGCCACCTGTGTGGCCCACACTACTATTGAGACTCAAGCTGCGTTCTGATTTGTCTAGCTTCCGACGACCAACGACGTTTGTCCACGCACATAAGAACGAGGCTACCGCTTGTAGGTGGGATAATAGTTTGTAATTCTACTGAGTCACGTGTTCTCTCTACTGCTGTTACGGCCTGTAGGACTTACTGTTGATTGCACACGTATACGAACACAACAGATGTCAACTGATTTAACCGACAAATTTGTTGATTACAGCTGTAAGTGTACGTTTCATTCGCCGTCAACTGAAGGACCTTGCCATCATCTATTTCAGATAAGATCAAGGATACTCCACCTACAATTTGTTCACATGTGGAGGTGAATTTTTGGGGACGCCTTAATATTTGAAGTCGCTTGACGGCTTTCTAAAAGCTTCGGTGCATTTAAGTTATAGCCAGAGTATTGCTTGTTTTTTCCAAACTCAGTGAACGTTACATTCTGTGACAGGGCTTTCATCTTTATTTTGAACCAAATTACCTACCCAATGACTAAATATATCGGCATACCTGCGCAATGCCCAGAATCCGACATGTGCAAGTTCCTCGGCTGAATCGCATCAGTGTCGTATGACGCCCTTTCTAATGCACCTTGGCGTGTACTCGCGTTTGAATCATTGAGAATTGCACACACCCATACACATGGATTGGTATAATGTTTTGTTTGAACCAATTTGATAACTATCTTCATCGAAAGCGTAGAAATATTAGGTTGAAAATCACTAACATTTGCTCGCAGCCTTCATATCCTGATAGAGTTTCTAGTCACCTCCTTTCGAAAAGAAGCGCTAGACTTGAGTTTCGCTCTTGTTACATCTTTTCAGCAGGGTATATTCTTGTCACGACCGGGATTAGAACTCTGGACACGCTTTCTTGAGGCAACTTTGTTGACCACTGCGCCACTGAATTAACACTAGGCACGATCGAAGTATTATGTTTGAACTTTCAACCACTTTCGTTTGTGAGTAATGATCAAATGTGTGACGATCGACTTGAAACTAACCAAATCCTCGACTACTCATCAACAGTTTGAAGAATAAACAGGTCGTAAACAGCAGACCACTAATATGACTGTGTTAGGCGAATTTAACGCTTGACGCTGCGATGTAAAGTAGCTACGGTTTTCGGTCGCTCTCATAACTTGTTGCGGGGCGTGTACTCAATACTTCAGTTAAATCTGATTTTATGTACTCATTCTTAACAACCGAGCACTCTCTGCAGTATCTTTCCACACACTTCATGATTATATTTACTAAATGCAAAAGTGCTTAAACGTATATTTACTATGCAACCAAACATATCCAGGGTTCAGTTCTGTAGACAGACACTTGCGTAGGCCTGCTGCAAAATGTGTCCAGTCGAACTAAGACCCTTTCTCTCCGGGAGTGTGAAATAATATATGTGGCAGCAACATGTATTACAAAAATGTATTTCAACACTATACTTTAAGGGGCATCCTAGAGCGAAACTCAAGTTTAGTGCTTCTTTTCGAAATGGGTCGCTTGGAAAATCTCTGGGAATGTAACAGCTGCGATCATTTGTGGGTGATGTCCAATCTGTATGCAGAATTGTCTGGAGCTCCTCGTTCTATGGAATCACAGTATGAATACACAACATTCTACTTAGTTCCTGTTCAAAGTCAGGGTTGTTGAATCCTTCCGAAAATGGCTTCACTGAACGATGAAACAGATGACAGCAAATAACCTGTAGCTAGTGTTCATCTGAAGACACAACACGTGACTGTCCTAACCAAAACTCCATGTTTTAGTTTCAGCTTGAAGCACGTATTTCTTAAAACAAACAGAAGCAATGACAATCAGAAATTAACACCTCATTTTATGTGCGTAGAAGGAGCTGTTTGTTGTACTGACACTGCCTTGATGGCAACAGAGCAAGTTTTTTTTTATTTCGTTCACTTTGTTTAACAACTTGCTATTGGTAGGGCTGAACCATCTGCAGCGTGCACCAATAGAAAACTAACCATACATGCTCAAGCATAAGTCATGTCATTACAATCTTTAGTTTGCTTTATTCAGGCTTGAAGGAATGAAAAACGGTTGGCAATACACATCCAATTTTTGTTACCTCTTGCTTGTTTGGAGCAATTCCCATTAAAGCTATGCTGGACAAAAGAGTAGTCTAGATGAATAAAGTCAATATATAAGATTTCCACTAACTGTTCTGCAAAGGTCAGATGTTTGTACTATTTTCGGTGAGTTAGACACCAACATTGAGAAGATGACCTGTCAGGTCAAATTATCTCCTTATATTTATACTGGCCACTCGAGATCGAGAATCTAAGATACATGGTAACGACAGCCTGTCGTCAAAAGTTGCACATTTGCTGGGTAACGCATTCTCACTCTTTCGAATTTTGTCATCATCAGAACGATTGACGAAGCGGAGTGCAGCTTGGAGCAACTTCCGTATACGACCAACTTATTTGATTCAATCAGGGTAGAGGTTGCTCCCAATGTCATTTACTTCGTTGTTGCACTTTTTCCTTTGACGTTTGACCTACAGGATTTGTTCTACACAAGTTTGTTGTATGTAAGGTAACTTACGACTTCTTGGGAGCGCCTATGAACACTCACTGGAAATGAAAGGCTGTAACGGAGGGTTTTGGCGCGTTCTTGGCGCAGTCTTGGCTTCCGATTGTGTAAGTGGTGCGCAGTCTTTCTGAGATTTTGGCACACGCTTCTTCGTGTTGTTAATCGTTACTGGACTCGCTGAAATCCCCAGTAAGACACATTGTTGTCTCTTGGTGCCTTCGCGTCCAACAAAGTTGTTTCATTATTCTAGCAAGTAGCAACAGCCCTGCTTGCTTGTTGCATGGCTAGCAGCGAAAAAGTGGCAGTTCACTATCAAAGTCCGAGATCGATCGAATGTTCAACAAGTCAGCCTGTGTCGTTCTATTAAGACAAGGCCGACAAACACTGCAACAAAAAGGTGCTTTCTAAAGACTTAATGAATCTAGGGACCGTTTGATTTATAGAAGTTACTGGAAGTCAGGATCATTTTACATAAATTATGGCCGACTTAGTTGTCCACTTCTGACGACAGAATATGCTAGCCTACCGATGTTTTACTTAGTGGGACAATATTGTATTAAGTATAAATGTCTAATAATATATTTTTGGTATTCTGTCATTTCCAATGATTTACAGCCGAAAGTTACAAAAAAGAACACTTAGAACATTCCTACAAGCGGAGCAAAGAAACTGCATTCTACAAAACAAAGACAACGAGAAAGTTGTACATATGGAACTGATCAAACCGTAAACTTAAAACATATGCAAACGGCCTTACAATAATGACGACTAAGGTTTCGCTAAAACCATCTATTCAGATACTGTTGCTATTTGGAAATTTTCATGTACAAACCAAGTTACGAGCTACAGTGTGTAACTAAAAACTACTGTGCTAACGAGATGACATTATCAGCTTATGATTCAAGCTGTCTATACTGACTCACTGTTTCGACAGCACACACATGTGTGCCTGATATATCAAAGAATACCTGGTAGAGTATTTGAACCAGACATTAGCTTAGTGGTCATTTTAGAGAGTGCGGATCTTCACGTGATGCCCGGTTTGCCAGCGTGTACACTATACACAAACATGGAAGTAAACACGCAAGCAATGTAATGTGTGTTCGCACTACATCAGATTCTAGAACGAAAACCCTAAAATATCACCCAACTGATTGCCAGTGGAAAAATGTCTTCCACCTAAACTTGAGTAAGGAATTCCAATCAAAGAAATAGAACAAGTTATTTCGCTTAACTAAACATTTTACCCTGAACTTTTTGGTTTCTTTCGTGCAAACTAATTTTCCTTCCGCTGACAAACAATACGCTGTTTTTAAACTTCGACAATACAAACTGCTCCCCCGACTGGGACATCTGGTTCAATCCTCGTCAGGTTGAAAATCTTAATTTTACCTGCATACGATTCGCACGGGGAGAATTAAGTGAATAAGCTTGGCTAAAGTTTTACTTGATGTTATGTCGTTGTTAGTTTCTATCAGTCAAAGTGGTGTAAAGGTATGCTTATTATATGTTCAACATCTGTCTCCATCTACTGAAAAGTTTCTTTACAATTATACTACTGAGGTTGTCTCACGTTACGCTGATTCAACTAAAAAACGAATATTGTATTTCGAGAAGATATCACTCGACTGGCGTTTTAGAAGCCTGTCAGGAAGTTTAAAAATAGGTCACCAAAATAACAAGATGTAACCTTGACCATCACCAAAACACAGTTCGTATTTACTATATTAATTGTAGGAGTATCGACTAGAGTTTACAGTACAGTTATTGTACTTTCACTCTAAACGGTCGGCTGATTTGAGCTCTACTCACATGCTAATGTGGCTGAATACTAAGATATGTTAAATTGACTGCGCCGAATGTGCGGTCATTTGCCCGGCGGTCATATGACTGTTCAACGGTATACTGTTCAAGGGTATACACCAATCAGGAGATATGGTAGGAATGAAATTCAAATTTATTGTGTTGTTTGACAAACTGATTATACTTGGAAAGTGTGATTGCTAGAGCTACGGTCAATTATGGATATTGTTCAGGTTGGAGTGGCAATTACAGTACAATTTATATTTGGTATCTCCCTATTGCACGTACTTCAGACACATGCCGAAAAATCCCGCTTTCAAATACCATTTTCCTACACGTTCTTCTAGTTTAATAGGTCAGTTTGTTTTGTTTAACACTTCTCCAGAATTGAACATCCCACTTTCTTCGCCTGACGTTTAAGTTCTGTTCATGTCTAGTCTTGATGCTTGTTTATGGTTTTTTTTTGGGGAGTTTAAACGTTTTTTTTGTTAAACAGTTTTAGTCAGAGTGCTAACAACTTTGAGCTTACAAACCGCCCTGTAAATTGTTTATTCAAAATCAGCAACATTTTCACATTTGACTCAACAAATACTTGACAGCTTGTAACAGACCTTGAATATGCCTGATTTAGTCATGAGGAGAAAAGCGTAACTGGCAAGCTGGTTTTCAGTATTTCAGCTTATGGCTAAATACGACACACTTATATAGGTTCGATTTAGATGTTATATAACATATCTCTGGAAGGAGAGATATCAGTCATTAATGTCTGTCTGATTTGATACATTAGACTTAGTTACGTTGTACTAAGCATGTGAATTTTATGAAGCTTATAGAAGAAGCATCACATCCATGCAGTCATTTTTATCCCGGGTTTGTGTGCAAAGCCATGGAATGTTCATTGCTTTGATTAGCCATTTTTGGGCACTAACTTGTAAGATGTTCTCCCACGAAGTACTGTGATTATATGAAACCATTTAGTTGATCCACTTCTGTCAATATATTTCTTTCTCAAGTCAAGTCGTCTTTATTTGCGAACTTTAAAATTGTTGGGATTCATAACGTATGACTTTTGTACATATCGATTTTGAACAAAGTAGTCAGAGGATGAATGTCAGAAGATGTTGCCAATTTGGGTTCATCAGTACTAAGTAACTAACAAAAGAGAGATCTACAGTTTGACGTCTACAATACAAGAACGAAAAGATCTAGACAGAGAATTGAACGACAAACCTCAACCAGTATGACTTGGACGACACTAATTGCAGCCTAAGGCAGCCTATGTAGTGCTAGCTAACAATCGGTTTTGAACACACGGCATGGGTTTGAACCGGTTTATCGAAACCAACTCAACAATGTTTGAGATTCTTGGATTGTGATGACGTATTATGGTAATGAAGTTTGTGGTCAAATCCGGGTCGTGTTAAGTTGATCCGATTCATCATCCAATTCACGCTTACGAATTCTTCGGACTACCTTTTTGTGAATCCACTTGGGTACAGGTTTCCTCGTTGTTGGGGTCAATGACTAATCGGTTCTGTCCATGTATCTTTCTTGGAAGTTATATAAAAATAGGTGTACACAGTGTGATTAAGTGCAGTTAAATTGCTTCTTTCTAATTGCAGGCAAATCTGTTTCAATGAAAAAGCAATAGGATATTCCACGTCACTGTTGGGGTGAACGGCAGCCCGAGCCACAGTAACTTTTGGTCAGGCCCATGGCTGTTATGATGATGATGATGATGGTAGTGCAATATCCCCTTTCAAGGTTTGCTCACTCTACACTAATTTCTTGGCTACCTCATCATTCTCGATGCCTTACAGTGTCGACTCGATGTGGAATTTAATAAATTACTCCGGGCACTCAGTTCTTGCCGGAGTCATGAGTACTTCCACTTTTTACGAACTTCAGCTGGACGTGCAGATTCGATGCGTGCTGATGAACCACATTCTCACTGTAATGTGCGGTCAAAACCAGTAACCGTTCACGGGTTGAATTTGAATTGCGTAACAGGGCGTGCTGTTGTGTTGTTGACTCAGCTCTAGATTTCGTTTGTGTAAGTCGTATGCATGGCTTGCCCAGCCTTTGGCTCATGCTTTTCTATGTTGTTCTTTGTTGTTCTATGTTGTTCTTTTTATAGGACTGTTGCTGGGACCTCTAATTCAGAAGAACGTTTTCCCCCGGTGTCTCCACGTCACCCTAAAGTTGGTCCGCAAGTATGACGGACAATCGGGGTAGAAGCGGCCGACTTGCACGTTACACTCACTACAACACATTTGTGTTTCCCAGAGTTGAAATTACTGAAGTGGATGTATTAACCTGCCAATGCTGACTTTTATGAATGCCGCATCCGTCGGTCCTTCATATGATGAGAATGTCCAATTAGGATGAATTTTCAAAAGTCTGGTCTGATGAAGTGAAGATTGTTAGCATAAAAACAAACAACGGTCTATTTTTTGCATTTTTTAAAAATTCCGCCATTTCTTTATCTCTGTTTATGTAATTTCCTCCGAATTTGGGATGAAGCGCGTAAAATGGTCAAATGCTAAGGACTTTTGAATCTGTTTATTCCCTAGGACAAACAAAGGGTCATGTGTGATCCAACATGCAACTGCAACGAACGTGTGTACTGATGTTATATAAAGTGCAAATATACTTAACAGCAGTAGAAGCAGTGGTAACAATGAAAACAGCAACCTTGTGCATTCCCCACTCTAGACAAGTGATTGTACAAACCCGATGTTGGCCGCACAGAAGAAATCTGAGAAAAAGAATTCACGTGAACGTTTCTGTACACGACAAATTTCCAGTAAACCGTGTTACTAGTAAGTAGTCTGGCGGATGTGATAAGTTTGGAAAAGACGTAACCTTGAAAAATTAAGGCTTTGGCTGGACTCGAACCAACGACAGAAACAGCATGCCCAAACGCAGCAAATGATCTATCAACCCGCTCACAAAGTCACGCCAGAAGCTCAGAACTTTCGCATTTAGACCAAATTACCTACATCCTCCACCGGATTTCTTCTAAATTATCAAATTTGCCAAACTGGTTATTAGTTGCCCAATTTCAGCCGATAGGACGCTTTTCTAACATGGACATGACGTCTCTGTCGCTAATTGAAATCCTACTGAAGCTCTAATTTGTTCACAGTTGGGTTTGTTATGAATTTACAATATACTCCGGCTCTTTAAAAATATCAAAGTACCGTCTTCAAGGTGTTTACAGCAAGATAGCTGTAAAACAATGTTTGTTAACTGCCATGATACCGGAAACTCACACATAGCGAACGTCATTCGCGACACACTGTTTACGGTTTGTAGTTCATTTTGTTCTTAAATATTGCAGACGTCAAACTGCAACTTTGTCTGGTATTGGCCACTTGGTCCTGTCGAGTCCACGAAACATATAGGCATTTATCGGCATTCGACTTCCAACTCTTTCGTTCAATCTACTGGAAGAATATGATGTTTTTGTATTCAAACTGATGTTTATTCTTCCTATATGTGTAAGCATATATATGAAACACGTCAACTTGATTCTCACACAGTCCAGAAGCTACACTTACTGAGTACAAGAAAACCGTCTTGTTTCAATTTGACCCGAATTCGGTTGTTAGCAGACAAATCAGTACATAGGTTGGATTTGAAAGTGAGATTTTTTGTACCAAACTCGATAAGCTTACCGTCAGCTAAAAGTGTAAAGCGTAACACCAACACAACACATAAGATAAGACTTCAAAAAATTAGTGGACTTACTTCTCGGCATTTGTGTAGTTGTTTAACAAGAGACATTCGGCAGCCGAAATCAGATCGTCAAAACTGGTTTGTTTGAAGGTTTTCCTTCCAGCTTCATGCCAAATTGAACCATGTTCTCTGAGTTGTGAATATAAAAGCATAGAATATGAAGTTATGTTTTTATTGTATATAATTACTCAACAGGTAAAATGTTTTTGATAACTATAGATGGCGATTTAAAAGCCATCTACATAATGTATAGAGAAACAAATATCACATTTAGATTGTTCAGTATTGTGTAAATTGCTCTAATGTTTTATATCAGAAGATATCAATGTAAGCCCAATTCACATTCCACTTATTGGTTGTTCGCATGTTAATTATTGATCGTTGCTCATGTGCGGAATGAGCTACGTGCTTACCAGCAAATTTACAGCTGTATAACGAATAAGGTGTGATTGCATGAGTCAGACCCGGTGTCGCTTTTCGCAACATACAAGTAACTGCGTTGTATTTTACAGTATATTCAGAACCACGACCACAATTGTTCTATACCTCTGTCTGAAAACTTGGTTCGTCGCGCAATAAAAAGACGAAGATTTTCGAGTACAGCTTGATGACAGATAAATGCGAAGGAGAAAAGCCTAATACGCAGTGAGATCTCTTATAGTTTTGACAGTTTTCATGAGTTCCTTGTTTTAAACCAACGGAACGGAACGGCCCTGTATGTCAAGCATTTTGCAACTCTTTTGGCTGCACCTTTGCATACAGCAGACAAAATCAATGATGAAACTCACCCTCCACCGCGAATGTTCGCGACAGCCACGATACCACCGTAATGTCGCAAAAACAGCAGATCACTGGCGGAAAAACTGGGGATGTTAGACAATCCGAATCCACCAAAGGCAGTTAATTTACAAGGAGCACTTCCATCCGGTTTGAAGTCCTGTGAAAAAATATCGAAGACTGTCCGTTAGCTTTGCTATTTCGTTTTTGCAGACTGGACATTTTAGAAGGATGTTGAATCACTTAGACTATGTGTTTACAATTTATTATATTGCATCCATAGTTCTGGTGAAGACTATATTCGAGTTCACCATAATTAACGAAAATCTTCGCAATCCTCATTTAAATGGCACGACGGGTTCCTAACAGTTTTCGTGAGTGCTGTTGAAAGTCTGTCACTTAGGTACACCACTCAGTATCTTTTTTGTTCGTTGTACTATGTTTGGAAAGTTTTGCTAATCCTGGTGAGCAATCGCTGATTCAAGATGATGTTCCCACTTTCAGTGCTCGAATGCAATTCATGTAAGGACATAAGCCATGGATGACCTTGAGTGGAAGTGAAATGTTCGCTAAACTGTGTTATACATGTCAACAACAGTTTCAGCAATCTCTGTGTTCATCTTCTATTTTAACATAGAGAATAGAGTCGCTAACGCCATTCAGATAACTAATACACCTTTGACGCAATTATTCAGTCAGTCGGACTGTTATTCAGTAGAAAAAAAGGCACGACTGAAAAAGAAAGGATAGCAACACAAAATAAATACGAAATTAGCCGTTAACAGAAATGTGACAGACTTTCATTTCTTGCACTACAGCATTAAACACCGACTTCCACATTATATATCGGCTATTGCTTCTGAACAAAAACACATGGGTTGATACATGTGGACATGGCAAGCAACTGTATACATCCAATACGTGATTCATAACATGTATACCTTTCAAGCTTAATTGTACTGTTAATACTTTATCCTTGAAGCAAATTACAAAAAACTACTTTCTCACCTTGTTATGCACAAGAAACATTGGGACTGTAGTCTTATCAAGACTTTCATAAAATATCTGTTCCACAACGTATTGTGATAAATCGACATTAGGTAATTCCGTTTCGCGAAAAACCTGGAAGTGAAAAATATTGTTAAATTTATGTTTTGTTGGATAACCCTGTCGGTGAATAGTAGTTTACATCTGACTTCATCGGATTTATATACCGTGGTAAAAATATAACACTTCTCCGTTCACGCAACTGATATGAAAGTAATGAGGAGTCAATGGGCTATTAAAAACTTGCAATACCCCCTTAAAATTCATAACTTATCCTTACGACCATACTCAAACTACTGTGAATGTAAATTAATCAGGATCTAATTTATCCGGATTTGTAAGCTACTTTGAATCTTAAAGTTATGCGAATCACCATATTTATAATTCATGACATTTATGTTATAATGCTCTTTTGTCCACCTACACGGAATGCAAGTAACACGCTTCAGCAGTACATCCCGGAACTACTGTAGGATTCAGGACGACAGGTTCATATTCCTAGTTACTCAGGTGGATGCCTTCCATTTCAATGAAACATTGTACAGTGTGCCAAATGACTTATAAAACTGAGACACTTACTGTACACAGAGTCATCAACATGAAAAAGGGCATTCATTTACATATAACAGTTGTTTTAGTCCTCACTCACTCGATCAGAATTCGGTTGGGCATTTATCTTAGTTAGGCATGAGGTAGTTTTATGACTGTTCCTTGCAAATTACAGAAACGATCTCCCACACTGGTGCGTGATGACAACGTGCTATTTACTGATTTTAAGAGTCGTCTATATCACTCCCTCCCCCTAAAAGACCCATGATTTCATCATATTCTTGTTGGCATGTTCCCCTGTTTATTTTTTGAAGTCCTCTATATGTGCCATCTACCAAGTATTACAACCTGCTCGTAACGTTGTGCTATTCTCGGTCCAGTTATTAATTAACGGAATTAGCGAGCGGGTTAGGAGGAAATGACTGTTTGGATAATGTCAATAAACGTGACGCTCATTACCAAATTATACATACTTCAGAGTCCAGCGGTTTTTTAAGTACACGAACTGAAGGTAAATGTCAGGATGCGTGTTGTGTCACTGTCAGCTGAGGATTGCGGCAGCGGTATGTTTCCGATGCTTCTTGTAAAGTCTATCAATGTCCGTTGTGAACTTCGCTGTTTACTGACGTATCTTGGTGTGTATTTGAATCACCACTGCCGAAGTGGTCATCGTGCTGTTGGAAATCCAGCTACGCCTAGTTTGTTTAGTGGTCTTTCAGTACGGTACACTGCATGCTGCCGACTAGTTCAGTTAACCCAAAATTGTGTTAATAACTAGTTATTTGTGCCCTGGCTACAGTGACTAGTAGTTGGGTGCTTGTGTCGACTTTGCTTAGGCCGCTTGGTTTCAAAGAGGAACCTTCCGTTGAGGACGGGAGTCCCCCACCATTTCGGTGAGAATCGTAGAGTTAGTAACACGAACCACGCAATGCCCAGATGCGTGTGAGAGTGCTGGTGTTAGATGGTCTATAAGAATTAAGCATTGCTTGCTCACAGCATACTTGGATCACTTAATGAGCCAACGGAAACACCTGATGGATCCCACATTTATTCTGCAAATAGTCTTCAAAACTAAACCTTTTAACCTCGTAAACTGCCCCTACCGGTCGACTTAGATTATCACGGCTTCAGTTATATTGCTGTGAGCTTTTGTCGTGAGCATCAATCACACCGTCGCAGTGAAAGCTTTAAAGCACCAGCCAGTAGTCAAACAGAACAGAATAAATGGTATGGTCCCATGGAATGACAACCGTAGTGCTGATAAGTAAAGCATATGGTGATCTGGAGCATTCACATGCATACCAAGTTCCATTTTGGAGTCAAAGCATACGTATAATTACTTGAAGATCAGGTCAAAATATCTAGAATGGCAATAGCTTTGAGCTTGCTTTCCCAGTGATTATTAAAGTGTTGTGTAGAACAAACTTGTATCAACATATTGCACGATCGCTTACTTTCATGTCTGAAGTTTCCTTCTCAAAATTGTACTCAAAAATTCGAGATGGTGTATTGAAGGACGTGATCTGCAGAAAAATCTGTCAAGGAAAATTAAAAGCTAGTTGAGATCAAATAACAGCTTTTATGCTCAGTGGATTGCTTGATTTGCTCAACTTACATGTGAAATGTCCACTCCCAAGTTCAGCGCCTTGATTCGTCCAACCGGAATTGGGATTGTTCCCAGTTGTTCTCCCGTTTCAGAACTGTGAATTGTGAGGACGCTCTGAAATCAGATGAGAACAAGAAGGTTTGCATTAGAATAACGTATAAGACAGTAAATTCGACTATGCACAAAAATGGTCGGTTAGTTCACTTGTTAGCTCTTATGATTTTATTCTGAGAGTGGTCAGCACAAACTCCTAAGCAATGTCCACAATGGACTACGGAGGTCTAACCCGATGGCATGAATCCAACTGAACCAAATTCTGTTCAAAGAAATTTTGCACAGTGTACCATTTTGGAAGATTACTTGAAGAACAGACGCAGGCTAGAGTAATGAAGGTTGGTTTTCCATAAGTAGAATTAAAACTTCAGTTGAACCTCATGCAAACTGACTGCAGTCCCTGTATTTCTGTGAATGTTCCAGTCAATGCTTTTCAGACGGAGTAGCTATACCGGAGTTTTAGTTTGGTCCGAGCTGGCAGTAGTACAATTGTGTTGCTTTTTGTCTTAGGTAGCAAAATTATGTATGAAGGACCAAGTACTATAGCCATTCGCCTTATCGAAATATATGTTCGTTCCCACACGTAAGTGACTGTCACAACGAGACTGGACCTTGACGCGGTGTGACGGCTTGCGCATCTCGATGACCTATTGGGCTAAACTGGACGGTGTGGCCATCACACCGATAGAGTCACTCATGCCAAGCAGGCCAATAGGTAGAGGTCTGACAAACCAGTCTCCTGGTCCTCCAGGTTGGGGGTTGGAAGAAGGTTGGCATCTTCTTCCGGAAAACGTACCAGTTCTGGTACGCTGCCACCTACCCGCTGCCTTGCGGTATAGGCTTTTGAGCCAAAGAGTTTGGTTGAGAACCATAATCTTTCGCCTGTTTAGGTCTGGGCGCCTTGGCAGTATCTCAGCCCACACACAATCATGAATAGTCACAACACAAGTAATTCCACACTGCATCGGCCGTCTCGCAGTATAAACCGGGTCGCCCTATCTGCTGCATGCAGCAGGATGGATAGGCGAAAAAATGCTACTGCTGACCTCTCCCCCACTGTCCTATCAAATTAAGTTCTCAGACCATTCCTGACCTCTATTTCTGATAGTTACTCCACAGGTCCCACAACAGATGTAGCTAACCGTGGTAACATTGAGCCAGTAAGTTCCGTCTCTTGCCATTTAGTTTCAAGCCTATCTCGTCCCTTGCTCAGACCTAGAATGCCTTCAACGTTCGCACTCTAAAACAGATAGGTCAACAGGCCACCCTTGCACGAACGTTAGACTCATTGCATGTCGATTTCTGCTGTATCTCGGAAACTACAATCCAGGACAGTAGTCAGCGTATGGAACTAACAGCACCCGCATTGTCTACCCGGTACTGGTTATACACTTCGGGTGACTCCACAGCCGCTACTACAAGTCAGGCTGGAGTGGGTATAGTCCTTTGCTCGACGGCCGCAGCCGCATTGATAGATTGGGTTCCTGTTAACAGTAGACTTTGTGCCGTCCGCTTGGTAGGTTCCGTTAAGGCCAGCTCTAGACGCAAGACTTTCAGAAATTCATTCATTGTGTCTGCTTACGCTGTAGTGTCGCCGGCGTCAAAGACGCGTTTTACTCGGATCTGGCCGCTCTCCTTCGGTCGACACGTGGCTCTGATATAGTTGTTCTCGC